>JAVJIF010005664.1:0-291600 GCA_038442645.1 Agave tequilana
TTATTAGTTAATAGATTTAGTAAATTAGTAAATAAAATTTTAAATTAAATTATCTTAAGCATCTTTATATTTTGTACATCAAATTTAAATGTAAAAATTTAATTATATTCTCAATTATGGGCCTGTTTGGTTAAGGGTGGAAGTGAGAAGTGGTAATAATTCCCTTTGGAACTTAGGAATTGGTTAGTAAGTTTTCCGGTGTTTGGATGTTGTTCGGAAGTGTGGTTTGAAAAATGTTTTGTCTTTTTTGGTGTTTGGATGGTAATGTGAAAGTAGAAGTGAAAAAGTTGACCACAAAGTTGACCATAAAATAATACTAAAATAAAAATTAATTAGGAAAAATAAAAAATGGACTGTAATTAGAATGCAAGTGAGATTTACATGATCAAAAAATTAACTGTTTTGTGTTACAACTTATTACAAATGAGATTTACATGACCAAAAAAATCTAACTGTAACACTCTGGAAGTGAGAAAATAGTTGTGTAAAAGAGAGAAGAAAAAAAGAAAAGGGTTTTCTTATTTTCTTTTTCCGGTGTTTGGATAGATAGGAAAGTGAGCAATTATACTTTCCCATTTCCTTACTTCCGCCCACTTCCTTGCAACTAAACAGCCCCATATTAAGTCCTGGTTCCTCCCTCCTCCGCTCCCGCCTCCCGTACAATCCTTCTCATAGAAATAAGCTCCGACATGAGTATATATATTTAGAGAAATAAATTATGACATATACTTTTTGCTTATTATTACAAACTTATGATTCATCTGACAATGTAATATTAAAAGTAAATATAAAAAAGTTGTTGTTACTTGACGAGCCCTTCTCCAATCTCCATTACCAATAAAACAATTGAAGAAAATCGATGGGAACATCCACAAGTTCATATGGAGGAGGACTGAGAGGCCAAAACGACTCCAAAGGTGACTACATTCTATGATCTTTTGTTGCAGAAACTTGTCATGATTTTGATGCCTTAAATTTGTCATTTTTTATTCTGCAGTGTAGTTCAAGCCTCAACAAATTTTTACTCTGTTGTTTGAACATTTGAAACTGCAGATGTCACTGGATTCGTAAATGACTTACTACCCAATTATAATTACGGTGTTTGTTTGGACCGTAATTCGTAAAAGACTTACGTAACTCAACTAACACTCACTTGTAACCCAGTTACCACTCACTTACAGCCCAGTTACAGTTAATTTTGTGGTCATACAAATTTGTAATATTTTTTTATATTAATATTAAAATTTTTAATATTTAAATTTTTTAATATTTATTTGCAGTATTAAAACTTTTAAAATCACCAAATAGTTAATTTTTGTAGTCAACTTTTCACTTACGACTTATACATTATGACAACCAAACACCATAAAGTACAATACACTTTCCCACTTTACAATTTTATATTACCAACCAAACATCGTAAAATTTACATACATGTAACTCATTTACAATTGTAAAAGACTTTACCAATTACAACTACGAATTACGGTCAGTTACGGCAACCAAACAGACCAGTGTTTTCCTCTGTTGGGTTTGCGGAGATTGCACCCGTTACAATCAATTATATTATATGTTTTCATGTGCACAATCAAGGATGATTATGTTGCCAGAGCTTTTTTTTTTTTTTTTTGATTATTTTTTTGAAAAGTACTTGCTTGTCATCGAGTTTTGATTATATAATTGCTTTTATCAAGAGACGATGTTTTTTAGCTAATTCACTGAAAAAGATAAGAGTGATACAATTTTTGCATGGGAGAAGTGATGGTGGCGCCATCTTCCGCTTGGGTTCATCTATCTCTTGAGTGCTTATGTTTTTTTTTTTCTTTTTGCTTTCTTTTATTTCTTTTCTCTTGGCTAGGACACACTATGCAACAAAATAACAAAATAAATCTGAATGAAAAAAATTGATAAAAATTATCGGGTCACTGCTGATTGTTTGTCATGTCAAAGTTTAAATGATAAGAACTCAAATTTTCAACATTTTAATACTCTCAGGTTGTCATTTGTTTGTCTATAATTATTTAAAAATTAAGATTTGTGATTTTTTAAGAGCGGATGAGTCTAAAATTTTATAGAGTTTATGAGTTAAGTGATAGAAAGAGTTTTGAGGTTGAAGAAGAATTAATGTTTATAAGGGTTGGGTGTACTTATTTATTATATGAATATATTAACTATATTAATTATAAGAATTAATTATTGTGGTAAAGCTGTAAACTAGAAAAGTTAATTTTATATGTTGGACTTTTCATTTGAGGGTAAAATTGTCCCAAAAAATCTTAATTTATTTTTGGCTACTTATCACTTCTTTGGGTTAAATAATTGCACTTCCTGCTGCCCTAGACTATTTGAATGATACATGTAATTATCGTCTATTAGTTGATTATAAAATCTGTAAAACAGATGCAAATTAAAGACGAAAATACCTTTATTCCCTCTAAGGTTTAACCAAAAAAAAAAAAAAAACACGAATATCCACATTAATCAAATTTAATAACATTGCACAATTTGTATAGATTCAGAGTCAAAACTTAATGCCCATTTTGATTGCTCTTTATTGGTATTTGCTGGGGTGAGTCCCATCAGTTGCAATGCAATTTTTTGGGAAACGTTAGATATTGACACCCACATAAAGCATTTTTTTTTGCTTTTCTTTCTTTTCTATTTTTGAGTTGATTACCGACTGATAATTGCGGGCGATGCATTCTCTGAGTTGGCTTTCACTCGCTCATTAACAATCTCTTTTCACCTTCTAATATCAACAAGCACGAAAGAATCAGACTCAGATTTTCTTAAAATTTCAGTAAAATTTTATTACTTTTAGTTAAATATTGTGGTTTTATCATTATCACATGATGAGTTGCTTCACCACGCTTCGTACTTCAGGGGGCGGACTCCTTCGGTGGCCGTTGACATGCCTTCCAATATTAGTTCTCTAAAAATTTAAAAAACTACAATTAAATTATAGAAAAATTGCAACAATTAAACAAAAATTTATACAATTTTTCATGTAATTTTTACCTTCAAAGCTTTGAATGCTATATCCATGCCCGTGAGACTTTGCAGCAGGCCAGCAATAGAATCCTCCGATTATTCAATCAAACAACAAAAATTAGTTGATAATTACAATTGAGAAATCTATTAGATATGAAGAATCAATTGATGAAAACTAATTTGATCGGGATTTTCAAGGCTCTCCTTAATCTTCAGAATCTTCCTCTGTTCTTGATCGATCAGATCATCGTCAACATCTACACAGGGACGGAACCAGAAAATTTTTTTTGGGTGGGCTGCAATTTTTTATAACATATACTTATGAATTATATGAATTTATCAAAAGAATAAAACAGTATTCTCCACTAAATCATGAGTGGAACTAGAAATAAATTTTCTAAAAAAAAACCAATATAGAAAGGGGTCTAACACAATATATAAAAAGAAAAAAAAATAAAAATGGGTTACGCCTATATATAAAAAATGGGTCCGCCCATGCATCTACATCCTTCTCTTCATCATCCACACTAACCTCTTCCCTGTGATTCGATTGCCGCGTCAACAACGACGAACCGAACACTTATCGGTCACCGAACTGTTCCCTTTCTCCTTGTCCTTCGTTCTCGATCTCAATTTCTTTGCTTTGAACTCTTCGATTTGAATCTGATCGTCGTTCTTTCTGCTCCGAGGCGGACCGCTCGACGAAATCGTCCCTCGCCAATCTGAGCTCCTCCTCGTGATCGAAATCAGTGAACAATATCGTCATCTCCTCATTTTTTCACACGGTTCTCAAATTCACTTAAAATTAACTGAAATATCTCCACACAGATATTTTCATCTCTTTACAGATCGTAGGATGGGAATATGTAAAAAAAAAAATTTACCGAAATATGTGAATATATAGTTTTAAGTACCCAAAGTTGGAGGTATTTTGGTGATTTTCCTGGGAGTGAGAGTGACAAAACTCTGAGGAAGTAGGATATGTTTTTCTGAAGTTATGATAATTGGTTATTTCTAATCAATTTTGAGGTGACACAAAGATATTTTTTGTGGTGATATATAAGATACTACGAAGGCTGTTAAATATTTTTTTTCTATACTAATAGATGTTGGCCCGAAGGCCCATCACTCTAGTTTTGATGATGATCAACTCATGTAGTTATGTTTACTAATGATCTTGCGTTTAATTAGTGACAGATTTATGATCAAGATCTTAGTAGGTGCATAGGTTCAACAAAGGATTTGAAGTCAAGTTTTGGAGCTAGCACGGTTTGATCCAAGAGCCATTGGATCGTGCTTGGACCAAGTCAAGAAGATGAGAAGGCTTCAAGTGAAGACTTCAAGAAGATGAAGACTTGTGTCTAGGTTGTTTTTAGAAGATTTTATTTTTAGATAAAATGTAAAGGATAGAATAGTTGGTGGATTGCTCAAGTATATCATATACACACACACTCTTGATTTAGTTTGTTTTAGAAAAGATTTTTCTCTTTGACAAAATATCATTTTGGTTTTTGGTATTCAATTTTATATGTTTTATCCAAAATCATGTTTAGTGCTTAATGTCAAAAACATAGATATTTCACCATGTTTGTGTAGTGGATCATATCCATACACTCTATGCTTTCAAAGTTGTTTAAATATCTTGTTTTTGTATTTGGTGAAGTTTTGAAAAAACAAGTTTTGAAAAATCAAGTTTAAAAAAATACTGTTTTTCATTTGAGCCAATTTTTCATATTACAAAAATAGTCCAAATCATTTGTAACATGCCTTGATTTTGTGCAAGCATGTTTGTTTATCAAAGTACATTGGTAAAACTATTTTTGTAGATTTTCTGTGATTTTATGGGATTTTATTTGAGCCAAAAAGACCAAGTTTTTAATCCCTGACCTGGCTTCAGCCAGTCGACCGGGCCGGTCGACCGGGCAACGTGCACAGACGTGCACGAGTCTGGCTGGAGGGCCGGTCGACCGGACGGTCGACCGTCCAGAGAGCTTTGCTCTCTGGAAAGCCTCGGTCGACCGGGACGGTCGGCCGGCAGAGAGTCTGCTCTCTGTTCCAGAGGTTCGGTCGACCGGGCCGGTCGACCGATGGCTCAACGGTCTGAAATATAACCGTTGGCCGGTCGATCGGGCGGTCGACCGACAGTTCTGTCAGGCCTCCAACGGGTTTTCCAGCCCTATAAATTGGGGCATTTGGGGGCTGTTTTGAAGAAGATTTTGGGAGAGTTTTTGTGCCATTTTTCCTATCCTTTCAAGAGGTTTTCTCCACATATTTGAGAGCAAATATTTCCTATCAAAAGGGGAGTTTTATCAAGAGTGTTTAAAAGAGAATTTTCTTGAGTTTCCTCCACCATTCTCATCCTTGTTTTTCTCACACAAACACTTGAGCTATCCATTGCTATATCTTTCTATAGGGAGTGTTATTGTGAGAGTGTTTATTGGTGATCAAGTGTTTAGATCACCAAGAGATATTTTCTTGTATTTTGAGGAGGCGGACGTGTGTGTCGCGGTGTTTCGAGTTCGGGTGCGAACTTGTTGTTTGAGGTGCGGCCTCGGCGAGCTTGTGGGGCTTGCGGTGTGTACGGGCTAGAGAGTCCGAGAGGTTGTAGGTGTTGCGGCACCGAGGAGTGATCCGGTGGGATCGATTTTAGTGAAAATCCTTCGTGTGTCAAAGGCGGGGATGTAGAGCAAGTGTGCTCGAATCTCGAAACAAATCCCTTGTGTTTGCGATTGCTCACTCTCTCTCTCTCTCTTTGTCTCTTGTTTATATCTTGCATGCTTCTATTGTGTTCATCTTTATATATTTGATATAACTTGTGTGCTCATATTGATATACTTGCTTGGAATTGTTTGCTAACACTTGTATTCAACCAAGAGAGCCAACGCGGCACCTCAACCCTTATCTAGGGGAATCTAGAGGAGTTTGTCCAGAGCCCTTCACGGGGAATTCGGTAACACTCTTGTGTTATACGTGGTGTTTAGTGTAAAAATTTTGTTTAGGTCATAATAGTTTTTAATTCCGCATTATTTGACATTTAGTGACCATTAGATTAGCCATCACTATTCACCCCCCCTCTAGGTGATCCTTCAATTAGTATCAGAGTCAAGTGCTCTGAATTTGGGTCTTACAACCTAGAGTTAAAGATCCTCATTTTTAGGCTAATCACATTATTTGTACACACACCATGGACTTCATGTCACCACCCACCTTTGACATTCTTAACATCCAAATTTGGAAGGTTAAGATGTCTTTGTACCTCAAAGACCTAGGCATTCATGTTTACCTTGCCATCACTAATGATTATTGTTTAAATGGTAAGAATCTTGAGGCTAATGTAAAAGCCCTTTATGCTTTGAAGAGTACCCTAGATGATGTTTATTTATCTAGGATTGCTAACATTGATTCGGCTTTTATAGTTGGAACATCATCACCTCCCTTGGCGAAAAGGATCTATATTATGCCGGGAGCGATTCGGATGTTAGAAGTGACGTCTCTAACAAGTGCTATATGGTCCAAGGGGATAACCCCCTTGAGGTAACTACCGAATCCGAGGTAGATGAAGATAACATGTCATATGATGAGCTTAGCACTTTTGTCAACTCCTTCTTGAGAAATATGACATGATTAAGAAAGAAAATAAAAATTTGAAAAAGAAGTTTGATTGCATGCATAAGGAAAATGATTCATTTAGAACTAAGGTTGCATGCATGAAAAAAGAAAATGAATTTTTGAAAATGAGAATGTTTCCTTAATGTCCAAATTAAATGATCTTTGTGAAGGAAACACTTATTTGAAAAACGAAATTATTTTGGTGGAGAAACAAAAAGACGTTATTTTTCAAGAAAACTCTTGTTTAAAAAGAAAAATTTGTGAAAAAGAAAGTGTTTCTCAAAAGAAAAAGAAAGTTGTTTCACAATCTCACCATGCTTTACATGCCACCATTGATAATAGTGAGATTAATGTTTTGAAAAATAAAATTGATTGTTTGAGCTCAACTTTGAGCACATGTGCATTTAATCATAAAAGATTGGAAACCTTATTTTCAAAGAAATAAGTTCCACATGTTCATGCACATCATCCTCATCATGCATATGCTTATGTTGCACGTCACGATCACAATCACACTCATAAGCATTCTAAGGTGTACAAATGTACACATTGTGGCCGCAAAGGCCATTTAGCAAAATTTTGTTTTGATAAGATGCATCATATTAATTTTGCTAAAAATAAAAATGTTTGGGTGCCTTACAAAGCTAACCCCCAAGGACCCAAAAAAAATGGGTATCAAAACCCCCACCTTGTGTTTTTGATGTAGGTGAGGGCTCTCACACGACGTGAGAGGAATGGTGCCTTGATGGTGGATGCACATGGACTCGATGGACACACATTTTTGATGCATCGTTATCAAGGAAGTTTGGTGGGTCAACCACCATGTTTGGAGATTTGGAACATAGTTCCCTAGTTAGTAACTATTTCTAAACTCTTAATTTATTTACATGCTTATTCATTTTTGACATCATATAGCATGTTTATGTTTTTTGTGTTTCATGTGGTAAATACTAGTTTAAATGTAGTTTTTATCAAAACTTGTATTTATACATGTACAAATAGTGAGAACAAATTGATTCATATATGTTTGCACTTCATACTCATTTGTACCCACTATATGCACATGTATAGCCTAGTTTTGATGATTTCCTCATTTACACTTGTTTTGTCAATTTTCGTGTTTTTACTTCATGTATATGCATTTTTATTCAAATCTAATAAATATACATGTATAACCTTTTTGAGTCTCTTGCCTTCATGCAAATACTATTAATAGACTCATTTTATGTTTGGGATATGTATGCATATTGTTAGATTTAGATAAATCATACATATACCTAGAAGTTTGTTTTGTTTTAATGAAAAATGAATTTTTATGATTTGTTTGATAAAATAATATTTGTGTTTTGAGCCTCATTGACTATTTTCATGAAAATGCTAGTTACATGATTTTTGAACACTCACACCTTATTTGTTTATTCATGACTTTGTTTCATGATTATTTTTAAGCTTTATGGACCATGAGTACTTAAATTTTTGTGTATTTGGTATGATTCATGAAAAACATATGATTTGGTTTCATGTTTTTGAAGGATCTCTAACTAGTTTTTAAAAAATTAATTTAACTAGTTATTTATTCTTCAATGGTTTATGAGATATACACATGATCTTATTATTGTTTCATTGGTATCATTGAATCGTTTCAATTGGTATCAATTTGACTCCATTTTTGTATATACATATTTTGTTTTCTTATATATGTGTGTATCAATTTCAATTGGTATACTATTTTTCATACATATATATGAGTTATTTGTGCTTGAGTTAAAATTGTTTTACATGTTTAAAGCACAAAGTTGTTTATGATAAGAAAATAAAATTTTAAGAAGGATTCTCAAGATTTGTTTTATTGAGAAAATTCAAAATTTTATTTTATAAGAAAAATTCAAATTTTTGAGTTGTATTGCCTATATGCAAGGAGAGCTTAACATCTCTTCTACATATAGATTCATGTTGAGTGTATTGTATATTGAGGAGCTTGACAACTCTTTTTTATGTGGTACACGTGTGTTAGGGGAGCTTCACATCTCCTCTTATGCATTACATAATATACGTTATGTGAATTAGGGCTTGTCATCCCTCCTTCATGTAATGTATATGTGTAGGGAAGTTACTTTACCGTCTTCCTCTTCATGAATGTATATCGCATATAACCTTTTATTGACTTATTTGTTTATACCCCTTCATTGGTTTCTTGTTTCGGACAAAAAGGGGGAGAAAAATTTATTGATTTTGTTTTTACTTTAACCCCTTTGTTGATGATTGACAAAAAGGGGGAGAAGTATTTGAGATATATGCATGTTTTCCTTGCTTAAGGGGGAGAAATATTTGTTTTTCTTGCTTAAGGAGGAGTAGTTTTTATGTTTATGCATATATGTTTTGTTTTGCAAATAGGAGAAAAAGAATTTGATTTGTTTTATGCTTGATAAACATGTTTATCTCCTAGCTTTGCATACATGCCATACATTGCATATTTATTATTTAATTGTGATGCATGAGTTAAGGGGGAGCTTCTTTGAAGCTTCACTTTAATCCATGCATATATAACTTCATGAGTTTTGTCATCATCAAAAAGGGGGAGATTGTTGGCCCGAAGGCCCATCACTCTAGTTTTGATGATGATCAACTCATGTAGTTATGTTTACTAATGATCTTGTGTTTAATTAGTGACAGATTTATGATCAAGATCTTAGTAGGTGCATAGCTTCAACAAAGGATTTGAAGTCAAGTTTTGGAGCTAGCACGGTTTGATCCAAGAGCCATTGGATCGTGCTTGGACCAATTCAAGAAGATGAGAAGGCTTCAAGTGAAGACTTCAAGAAGATGAAGACTTGTGTCTAGGTTTGTTTTTAGAAGATTTTATTTTTAGATAAAATGTAAAGGATAGAATAGTTGGTGGATTGCTCAAGTATATCATATACACACACACACTCTTGATTTAGTTTGTTTTAGAAAAGATTTTTCTCTTTGACAAAATATCATTTTGGTTTTTGGTATTCAATTTTATATGTTTTATTCAAAACCATGTTTAGTGCTTAATGTCAAAAACATAGATATTTCACCATGTTTGTGCAGTGGATCATATCCATACACTCTATGCTTTCAAAGTTGTTTAAATATCTTGTTTTTGTATTGGTGAAGTTTTGGGAAAACAAGTTTTGAAAAATCAAGTTTGAAAAAATACTGTTTTTTATTTGAGCCAATTTTTTCATATTACAAAAATAGTCCAAATTATTTGTAACATGCCTTGATTTGTGCAAGCATGTTTGTTTATCAAAGTACATTGGCAAAACTATTTTTGTAGATTTTCTGTGATTTTATGGGATTTTATTTGAGCCAAAAAGACCAAGTTTTTAATCACTGACCTGGCTTCAGCCGGTCGACCGGGCGGGTCGACCGGGCGACGTGCACAGACGTGCACGAGTCTGGCTGGAGGGCCGATCGACCGGGACGGTTGACCGTCCAGAGAGCTTTGCTCTTTGGAAAGCCTCGGTCGACCGGGACGGTCGACCGACAGAGAGTCTGCTCTCTGTTCCAGAGGTTCGGTCGACCGGGCCGGTCGACCGATGGCTCAACGGTCTGAAATATGACCGTTGGCCGGTCGACCGGGCGGTCGACCGACAGTTCTGTCAGGCCTCCAATGGCTAGTTTTTCCAGCCCTATAAATGGGGCATTTGGGGGCTGTTTTGAAGAAGATTTTGGGAGAGTTTTTGTGCTAGTTTTTCCTATCCTTTCAAGAGGTTTTTTCACATATTTGAGAGCAAATATTTCCTATCAAAAAGGGAGTTTTATCAAGAGTGTTTAAAGAGAATTTTCTTGAGTTTTCCTCCACCATTCTCATCCTTGTTTTTCTCACACAAACACTTGAGCTATCCATTGCTATATCTTCCTATAGGGAGTGTTATTGTGAGAGTGTTTATTGGTGATCAAGTGTTTAGATCACCAAGAGATATTTTCTTGTATTTTGAGGAGGCGGACGTGTGTGTCCGCGGTGTTTCGAGTTCGGGTGCGAACTTGTTGTTTGAGGTGCGGCCTCGGCGAGCTTGTGGGGCTTGCGGTGTGTACGGGCTAGAGAGTCCGAGAGCTTGTAGGTGTTGCGGCACCGAGGAGTGATCCGGTGGGATCGATTTTAGTGGAAATACTTCGTGTGTCTAAGGCGGGGATGTAGAGCAAGTGTGCTCGAACCTCGAAACAAATCCCTTGTGTTTGTGATTGCTCACTCTCTCTCTTTGTCTCTTGTTTATATCTTGCATGCTTCTATTGTGTTCATCTTTATATACTTGATATAACTTGTGTGCTCATATTGATATACTTGCTTGGGGATTGTTTACTAACACTTGTATTCAACCAAGAGAGCCAACGCGGCACCTCAACTCTTATCTAGGGGAATCTAGAGGAGTTTGTCCAGAGCCCTTCACGGGGAATTCGGCAACACTCTTGTGTTATACGTGGTGTTTAGTGTAATAGTTTGTTTAGGTCATAATAGTTTTTAATTCCGCATTATTTGGCATTTAGTGACCATTAGATTAGCCATCACCTATTCACCCCCCTCTAGGTGATCCTTCAATAGAGATGGGGGTTTCGCTACAGCGTCCTATGTCAAACTGTAATGAAAAAAACTCAGCTTTATAATTTAATTTGCTACAGCCACCTCTTTTTCTAAACCAATCACGTACGCTCACGTGTCTAGCGCAAAAGCGTTCATCAACGGAGAAAGACGCAAATGGCCCATAATAACCGCTTCATAAAAAATGGACCGCTTCAAAAATACGGACGGCTAGTTATACAAAAGATTAGGATCATGATTGCAGTCCTCACAAAAAATGCCTGAGTCTTTATTAAGATTATGACCATGATCGCAGTTTTCACAAAAATGTCATGTTTCTGAGTCTTTATAGGACTATGACTATGATCACAATCCTCTTTATTAGGACTGCGATCATGACCGCAATTCTCATAAAACACAATTTATCAGCTTATATTGAGAGATAATGATCACAGTTCTCGCAAAATGTCCTAATTTTCTATTAACAAAAAAGACTGTAACCATAGTCCCAATCTTCTAATAAAGAGCTGCGATCATAATCGTAGTCCTCTGGGTCGCAGTTCTCATGTCAGCATCGCCCATCATCAGCAGACCCTCGTTCACGGCATCGAATAATGCACAATGCTTTTCAGATTTAAAAACCATATGATCACAAATATAAACAAAAACTCATCACAAGATTGAACAAAAAGATATACAAAATTTTCGATCTTAAAAAAAAATTGGTCCGGGAGCTCCGCTCCCAGAGACCCTGGGAAGGTGCTACTGGCCACTTTCTAACCCCCACGGCGACTTGACTGTGCAAATCGATCCGTGAATTACTCTGCGTCAAGGTCAGAGTTGAGGGGAAATCAATCTCAGAGGCGATGCGAAAGGTGAAAGAGAAAATGAAAATATATAAAGATGTGTTAGCCGGGAAAAATCAATTTATGCTCACGTGGATGAGACTGTAGCTAATAAAAATAAGAAGGTGAGTTCTTTTTTCTAATTATGAAAAAAAAAGGTAAGTGATTGTAGCGAAATTTTTCATAGATATATTTTTAATACAGATGGTTAATTATCAACAATTTGCATATAAACAGAATAATTTTACTTTTATTTGAAACATTGATGACCACATAAGAAATATAGAAACCACCGCCTGAAAGAGAATATACCGTTTTTTCTTATCTCATCTTGAAAAAGTTAAATAAACTTCTACGATGTCTCGCGTGCATTTAAAAGGAAATCCGTCAAATTAGAGTGTAATTTAATTAAAATTTGAAATTCAAAATTTATCAAATTGCAATCTCAATCTACAGTTGCTCAAATTGCAATCTCAAAATTTACACATGCATGACTCGTGCTTAAACTCAATTTGTATCTAAAAACAAAAACTTGACCGTAATGGATTTTTTATTTTTATTTTTTAGTTTCTTTTAATAAGAGTTAATGATCTCTGACTTGATTTGACATGCATAAAGTCTGTTTCTTTTCTTTCTTTCTTTCTTTTTTTTTTTTGGAGTCTATTGATTATTAGGAAAAAAAAAGGGAAAAAAAGGGGAAAAAAATGAGAAGGAAAGAAAAGAGGAAAACAAAAAAACTTTTTTAAGAGACGGGGTTTTTTTAAGACTTTTTTAAGAAACTTGATATAGCTGCAGGATTCGGAATCCCTGCAGGATTCGGAATCAGCCTACTCTCTCAATAAAACCCCTCCGGTTCTGTTCATCAAGAAAAATCCTATATGCGGAGAGAAAAACAAGTGATTTTTATTAGAAAAACCCTACATTGAGAGAGAGGAGGGGAAAAAAAGAGATTTTTTTTTTTTTTACAGAGAGAGGTCATGGGAGTCGACTATTACAAACTCCTTCAAGTCGATCGGAGCGCCAGCGATGACGACCTGAAGAAAGCCTACCGGAAGCTCGCCATGAAGTGGCATCCCGACAAAAACCCTAACAACAAGAAAGACGCCGAGGCCAAGTTTAAACAAATTTCTGAGGCCTACGATGTAAGTATCGCCCAAAAAAAGACCTTTTTTCAATTATCTAAAACCCTAACTAAAGCCCTAGCACTCTTGATTACCAGGTCTTAAGCGACCCCCGGAAGCGCGCAATCTACGATCAGTACGGCGAAGATGGCCTCCAGGGCCAGGTCCCTCCGCCTGGGGCGGGGGGATCGGGGGCCGGAGAGTTCAGGTTCAACCCTCGAAGTGCTGACGACATATTCACGGAATTCTTTGGGGGTGCGAACCCTTTTGGGGGAACGGGGAACACCGGCCGGTCCCCGGCGGGCGGGTCGCAGTTCTCTGGGGGAATATTTGGAGACAACATATTTTCTGCGTATGGTGGTGCGAGGGGAGGAGGCGTGGAGGCGGCCGCAGCAGCGGCGAGCACACTGAGGAAGGCAGCACAGATCGAGAAGACACTGGCTTTTAGCTTGGAGGACTTGTACAAGGGGACCACGAAGAAGATGAGGATCTCGAGGGAGGTCATTGATTATAGTGGGTGAGTATGAATTTCTCATTCCCTCATGAATTATGTTTTTTTTTGTTAATTATTCTTCTTCTTTCTGTTGGTAAGGAATTGTATCATAACATGCGCACGACATACTTGGCTCCTCCTCAATTGAGTAGGCACGGATACAAGGCACACATTCTATTCACATTCTATTAAAAGAAGTAACTTGGGACCTAACGAATCATAGAGTTAAAAAAAATGGTTGGTTCCATTGCAATTTAACTCATATACCAGACTTCAGGTGCTCAACTTTCAGATCCAAGTAACCACTTTAAAACTTATGTTTGTCTAAGACACAACAAATGTGTCTTGGAACAGAATTTTTGTATATAAGTGTAGGTTTTATGAGGTGTTTCTTAGTGAAATAAGATTTCCTATTAAACCATTAGGACTTAGATTTTCTGCTTAAAAATCTGTGGAGAGTTTAATGAAGCGCTGGGGTTTTTTTTTGCCTCACGGTTTTATCTATATATATATATATATATATATATATATATATATATATATATATATATATATATATTTCTATGGAGAGTTGAAATAGGGATATTTTTCTTTTGCCAGTGAGAACCTTTATTCTAGACGAAATCAAAATAGTATGCAAAATAGATTGCTCAAGTCAGGCCACTCTACTTTCGCCCAAGATTCATGGTTATATGTGGTTCTTGTTATTACTTTAAATCTACTTTTACTAGTTCCCAACAATTCCTGATGGTTTTTGTACTAGTTATGTGTTCTATTTCTCTGGTGGTTTGAGTCTTATCAAAGTTACTTTTACTACTGTAACAATAAAAGACTAGTTTAAAGAATATTACATGTACCAGAAAGCTGACACATTAAAGTACGCGGAAATCAACCCAAAAATCTAGGAGATAAAGAGATATAGTTGAATTTTAGGTAAATAAATAAAATAAAGTCATATTGGCAATAAAGAGTAACACAGAAAGCAGTATTTCTTCAGCCTGTCCAGTAAACTCCAAGCAAACAATACTCTCAATTTGTTATAAGTAGCTAACTTTCCTTGTTGGGTTTTTGAATTTTTTTTCTTTTAAGGTCCTATGGCTAAAGCCACTAAGATCCTCTAGATTATCAAGCAACAAAATATGGGGTATTGGGCCACTCTTATTAATGTGTGAAAGGATAAGCTTCAGTTATTCTGTATATGTCAGAAACATTTTACATTCTAAAATTCTATTTTGTTTGTAAAATTATTAGCACTATAATTACAACAATGAACGAAGATGAAGTAACACATGTCTAGGACCATTTTTTGTTGTACTTAGCAAAATGTTCAGATTTGTTTGTTAGCAAAAAACTAGTTCATATTTATCAGCAAAAAAAATAGTTAAAATTTGCAAATTTGGGGCGGGGGGGGGGGGGGGGGGGGGGGTTGTGGAGGTATTATTTTACTATTTTAATGAATTGAGTCCCTCATTTCTATTTTTATTGCACATTCATCGTCAATGTTATTTCTCATCCGTTCTTTTTTGTTTGTGAGCAAATCCGCCCGTAACAGTTATTCCATAGAAAATCCTATTTGCTAAAAGTCAACAATGTACTTTTACGTATTTATTAACTAAATGCACACTTGCACATTTAAGGGTAATATTATAATCCCTAGTCAGGAATTATATAGGATCAGTTTCTTTGGCATTTGTCTATATTGTAGACACGTGTCAAAAAGACTAGCCCCAATAACTTGAGGATCCATTGTCCATGATAACTAGTGACAATCCACTATGATCTTTTTCTTCATATATGTACTGGTCCTAGTGCTGGCGGAAATAACAACCACCACCACCAACAAAGCCTTTACCCAAACTTTTGAGGGTTGGCTCCATGAATCTTTCTTCTATTTAGTTTTGTTAAGAGCCATCTCCTTGGTTATCCTCCGAGTCTGGGTACACATTTGAAAGTCCAGATCAACTAGGGTGATGGGCTATGTCATCTTTCACAAAAAGGATATGCCTCTAGGAGTTTACGCTTAAAAAATTCACCACTTTTTGCTTACAACAAAACCTCCGATCAGTTGTCCTACCATCATGCATGCAAAAAGTTTATATTTTTCTCTCAGCAACATAAGCTTTCTTGCAATTTCTGACCAATAAATGGTATGGTTAGCTTGGAGCATCACACCTAACTATTTTTTAGGTGCTTGAACCGTTACAACTTCAACTACAATCCTTTTGCTTTTGATTTAAGAAAATCATAGAAGAATCTTGCACTGTTATATATTTTAACAAATTTTAGAAATGCCAAGTTAGAAACATATAGAAATCCCTGAAACCTACCCTTTCACCTTGCTTGTTGATTTTGCTGTCTCAGTCAGCAATCTTCTCTTCTTTTTTCCCTTTGATGCAATTCTCATGGCTTTTAATTCCCTCAATACATAATCCGTTTTCCATATTTCTTCTATATTTTGTATATGTTTGTATTAGTGTACTTTCTTCTATATTTTTCTTTATCATATTCGTTATGCTATTTGCTATTTTTCCTTTACCTTTTCTCTTTTCTGTTTTTTGCTTCATTTCTAGGGTTCCTTAGATATACCATCTTGAAATCTTATTTTGTTTATCCACTCTAGTAAAATCATTGTATTCTTATATACTCTGTCACAAAGCCTTTAGTTCTTTCAAATAACCTAAAGGAATTCCTCGCTTAAAACAACTATTAAATATTAGAGGGTAATTGATAGAATATTCCTTAAATAAGTAAATTACATCTAAAACTTGTGGCTCGGATTATTATGATAACTTACTCTTGGGGTTAAAATATAGAGAGCTAAATTAAAAAAAATCGTTGAAGTAGGTCAGGCTGTTAAAAACTGTTAGTTTATACTTTAGAATGGATACCTTACATTTTTTTCCTTAAATAAGTAAATTACATCTAAAACTTGTGGCTCGGATTATTATAATAACTTACTCTTGGGGTTAAAATATAGAGAGCTAAATTAAAAAAAATCGTTGAAGTAGGTCAGGCTGTTAAAAACTGTTAGTTTATACTTTAGAATGGATACCTTTACATTTTTAAACATGTCAGCTCTGTTAAGATAAAATAACCATGACATTCTTTTTGCCTTGTGTTATAACTTACGCGACACAACATGATACAGACATGACGACACAAACATGATACAGACAATGCGACACGACAATCTTCAAAAATTAGGACACGACACGGTGGGGGACACAAATAAATTTTTAATATATTTTAATATAACTAATAAATAATAATAATAATTACCAATTTAGCTAAAACAATATTGAAGATTGGTTAAAATGACAAAAAAAAAACTGTTGCTATGCTGGTAATGTTGTGCGGCGGCCACGAGGTTCAAGCTCGCCCGCGAAACCAACATAGAGGAGAGAGAAAGAGAAAGAGACAAAGACAAGGGGGGAGAGAGAGGAAGAGAAACCAAATCCTCTTTTAACTTAAGTTTTGGGTACTGCGTTTGGGTCTTTTTAAATACAACCTAGACCTGAGCCATTTCAAACTCTCGACTCAAGTTTTTGGGTTTGGGTCTAGTTTCCAACCAAACTTGAAGCTCAACTACTAATAACTTAAGTTTGGGTTTGAGTCGAAATTTAATTTTGACCCAAACCCAACTCTAATCTTCTTCCTCTTTTATCTCATTTAGATATAGGGTACAACCAACAACACCCAAAAAAAATTTAATAGGTGAATTCTCCTATGTCGCGTCCTCACTGTGTCTTCACCGCACACCACATCGGAGCCGCTCCCGCCAGGCTTCGAAAGGGGGGACACGGTCGGTTACAATCTGACACGAGTCCGCGCGTTTCTGCAGTAAACCCATGTCTGATTCGTGTTCGACACTTAAGCGACGACTCATATGCCGTGTCCGTGTATCCCAAGTTATAACTCAAGTTCTCTGGGTATAAGGGAAACATCCAATGAGTATAATACTTAACTCTATTGAGAAATTAGGTAACTAGATAACATACTTATGCTATCAATAATCATAACAAATTTCTATTTTTATATTTTAAAGTTTTTAAAGGTGTATTTATGTATATATACATATAAATTGTTTTTATTTATTAAGTTAAATCCTTATCCCACTTTAGCGTACAACCGCTAATCACTTTATCGCTTAGTGGCATCTTCTCGCTGTACTTCGCTTTTCGCTATTTAGAACACAAGTGACACTTGCAAAAGTAGGCGCTGCAAGAGCGATAAGTGAGAAGAGGTAAAAAATAGATCTTTTTACTCAATAACCAACCAATAATATTAATCACTTCTCAATCAAATTTTATTCATAAAATTTTGAAATTTGAGTACAAAGTAATCATACTTATAAAACATAAAAGAAGTTTTAATTCAATTCCAACTCAAGTAAAGATAATCTTACTCATACTCACATAGTTTATATGTGCACACCCTCCATTTCGTGTGTCGATTCATGGCTGTAGTGGTCAGTTTTCGATCTCCTCGAGATCACGCCACGTATTCTTCCAGCACCAAACAGGCGAGCGACATGTGGCTGCTTCCAGAACCTCCAATAGGAAGTACTCGATCAATTCAAACCCCGAGCGGTTCGTGTGGATAGAATGAGGAGATAGAATCAGTTCTGCAAATCTCTATCTTTAAGCCAAATCTCTGTCGGGAACGGATTAGCCACATCTACAATTAGACTCAGACTACCAGATAAGGATAAACTCTCACTCAATCAGTTCAAACTTGAATATTTCGCTCTGACTGTCTCTTTGATAAGCGATTAAGTGTTCAAATAGAGCTGAATTCTGCAGCCTTATCCAAACAGACATAACCTGTATAAATAGAGGATCCCTTCTAACGTGAAAAGGGATCATTCGAATTGAGAAATCCTAGCACACTAGAGAACCCCATTGTAATCACTATTATTATAGTGGATTTCTCCTCCGTGATTTTTTCCATTCAGGTTTTCATGTAACACATTGTGTTTGCGTTGGCTTTTTCTGTGATTTGATCATACCACTCCATTATTTTGGTGCGTGGATTAATTTCTTAGGAATTGCCTATAACATTTGGTGCTTTTATTAAGAGTTTCTGGAACCTTACTCAGGATCTCTCTCCATTCAATACCCTAACCCTTCATCTAAATAGCCTCGCACGATCGATATGGCTCCATCAAGGAAGAACATCACTAAGGCTATGGCCGCTGCCTTCACTGCTCTGAAAGGAAAAGAAAAAAACTATTGAAGCGTCGAAGTCTGCGGACTGCCTGCCTAACCTACCCGACGTCCACATCTCCAATGCTGATGATTCTCATTCAAACTCTGCATTGCCACGGGGCTGCATGCCGCTGAACCTGATCCTAAGCCCAATGGCGAACAATTCCTCTAGATGCTTCCACTATGCGGAAGCAGATGGAGGACCAGCAAACAGAGATGATCCGACTCTGCGAGGCGGCTTCTCGTGAAAAAGAAGCAGCAACCCGTGTTCAGATATGGCTTCTCAAGTAAATCAGGACACAACGAAAGTTGTACTCTTCCCCTACTGCAGAAAGAAATGCGCGGACTCTCCCGTCATCACCTCGTACCTGGGAATCCGCGTACTCCAACGGAAGCTCGAGGCGCAACCGGTCGGAGACCTACGAAGACGATGAGGATTTCAGAAACCCTGAACGTTCTCGAACCCGAAGTTCCCTCGCATAGAGGACATCGCGGATCTGGTTCAGGAGCGGTTCAACCAAGCGAGCCAACAGTTTTCGAAGTGGATAGAATATAACATGCTGAGACCCTCTGACTCACCAGTGTCAAAGGAAGTCACCACACTCCACTTTCCGAAGAAGTTCATGATGTCGACCTTCGACCACTACTCGGGAACCTCTGACCCCTCCTTCATCTCTGTCAGTACCAGGACAAAATTATGGTCTACACTCATGACGATCTTCTCCTCTGTCGAGTGTTTTCGTCTAGCTTCAAGGAAGTCACCTACCATTGGTTTTATTCGCTCCCGAGAAATTCACTCGGGAACTTCCATGACGTGACTGATGCATTCTACAACAAGTTTGCTTCTTGGAGGAAATTTCAGAGGTACAACAACCATCTCCTCACGGTCAAGATGAAATGCGGGGAGAGTCTGAAAAATTATGTCAACTACTTTCAGAGCCAGATGGTCCTGATATACAACTGTAACGAGGACGTAGCCGATGCCGCCTTTATTGGTGGGCTGTAAGTCACCAACCCCTTCTACAAACATCTGATGAAGAGTGACCTCACCAAGATGAGCGATATCCTTATCCGGACGCAGAAATACATTCAGATAGAAGAGGCGACCCATGTCGCATCCAGTCGCCCCCCAAGATAAGGGCCCGAAGTTGAGAAGTTGAAGCCACAGTTTCCCCCGAGGAAGAATTTGAGTCACAATTTCTCCGTTGTCCACAAGCTAGCCGGGCGTGCTACTGAATCCAGTAAGGGGAGTGAAGCAGAGGTCGACCTCGTCCCATTCAGCGTACCCATCAACCACGTCTTCAACGCAATCAAGGGCTAACCTTGGGTCAGATGCCCGACCAGCCTCTCCCACCGAATCTGAAAGGACCCAGATCCATAAACTATTGTGCCTTCCATGAAGGGAGGGGCCACCTCACAGTGGACTGTTGAACCCTCTGACGACACCTTCAAGAGCTAGTCAACGAAGAATACCTCTGAGAGTTCATCCTTAATCCCGCACTACCTTCGGAGATTAGAGTGCAGATGCAGTCTGAGACCACAGACGAACGCCTGTATTGAAATGTGTACGCATGTGCACACAACAGAACTTGCATAAACACATACTAAGGTAGAAAGGGGCCACACCTTTATAAAGGAGATAAGAGGCATAAACAAACCTTAATTGAAGAAATACAAGACACATACTTGAAATAACGAGATAACAAATGACAGTGGTTGGTTCAAGTACTACTAACTTAATTCTCTAAGGGGCTGTTTGGTTTCAAGGAAGTGGGCGGAAGTGAGGAAGTGTCATTTTCCACTTCCATTATCCATCCAAACACCGGAAAAGGAAAAATGAAAAAACACCTTTTCCTTCTCTTTTCCCTTTTGCACAACTATTTCCTTCCAGGGAGCTACAATTAATTTTGTAGTTATATAAATCTCATTTGTAATAAGTTGTAGCTCAAAACAGTTAATTTTGTGGTCATATAAATCTTACTTGCATTCTAATTACAATCCATTTTTTCATAATTAATTAATATTTTAATATTATTTTGGTCAACTTTGTGGTCAACCTTTCCACTTTCACTTTCACATTATTAACCAAACATTGAAAATATAATATATTTTTTCACTTCCACTTCCCAACTACCAAACAAACACCGAAAAAAGATGCACACAAATTCTCATTTTCTAAAAGGAAAAAAAACCTACTTCCTCACTTCCGCCCACTTGAATCCAAACTCCTAAGCTGAATTACTCATGATGTCTAATAGATGCACAAGCTGCTAATGCTTTCTATCTATCACATGATCTACATTTCATGAAGAATGTTTTTTATTTCCTTTGGAACCGTAGACCAGCTAGACAAATTCAAGGAAGGCCCCACCTGACCCTTTAGGCCTTTTTATTAAGCAGCAAAGCTTGGGCATGTAGCTACTCTGTCAATGCATGATAGGCTATAAGAAGCAAGTAAGATTCATCAAGTGACCTTAATTCAAACCGGAGGAAGGGCCTCATCAAATTGAGATGTATTTCCATGTCTCTCTAGTTAATCGTTGCCGGTGGATGTGTACCATGAGTTTTGTCCATATTTAATTTTGTAAGTTAGGTTGGATCCTGGAGGGTGAACCCTAATTTACACTAAATAAAACAAGAAATCATTGACATGATAAAGAGTGTCAATTCCCTCTGTTTGACATTTTGAGATGTATCCACTCCAATATTGAGCGCATAGTGTCAGTCCAAACTTTATGAAGCAATACTTTCTGCAAATGAGACCGGTGTTCTAAAATACACTTTCATTTTGCGTGCGTTCTAGCAACGTATAATGCATAATCAGTTTATGCGCCAATTTGTTGATTTATGCGGAATTGCCCGAAAATAAAGTTTTACTATCAATCAAAGCTTCAAACTAAAGAAAATAATAAAATTGAAATCTTCAACTTAAATTACTTGAAAATTTAATGAAGAGAGCGATATACACGTGGCCTCTACATAATTCGTCAACATCCATCAATTATCATTCATGCACTACATAGCATTAACAAGCAAAGCAACTACATAAATATATTGATCATCATCATCAAGACAAAGTAATTATTAACTATTTAAACAATCAACCATACACAAGTTCTTTGTTTTGGAGCGCATAATTCACATAGAATCAGTGTATGCGACAGCATAGACCCGCATATGTGGGTGCATAAATCACATAGACCCACCACATACGCAGGGTGTTCGCTCTCTAGAGCGCATAATGCAATGCACATGTGGTCAGAGGTTGCATACATTTATGCGACCACATAGGCAGCCGCATAAACCTTGTTTTATAACACTGAATGAGAACACAAAAATTTTCGCCTTTCCTGTTGTCCTGCCATCATCACGCAAACAACTGGATACTGCTGTGACAGAAAAGTTTAATACACTCTTCATGGAAAAAGCTTTGCTTCAAATTTCTGATCAATTATGGTAAGATTCCTGTGTGGAACATCATTTCACCTTACATTATATTCATTGCAAGGATAAGTGGAACTTCAGTGACATCTTTTTATTTCTATGAAAAGTTTGTTGTAGCATTGATGGCTTACCTCATACTTGAAACTTTTATGGAATTCTGGAGTTAGCATATGTAGTCCTTTGTCCTGAATTCTCACCCTTCTTCTTTTCTTTCTTTCTATTTTTCCTCATTGTATGCTCTCCATCCCCCACGCCTGTCTCCTTTTCGCATTTTACATTGTGTTGATTTCCTTAATTTATCCTCTTTTTTAGCTTATCTTTGAACTGCATTTGTTTCTAATACTGAAGTTCTTTCCCCTACCTTTTTGATCATGCTAGTTCTGCTCATTGCCATCTTCTTCTTTCTGCTTTTCCCGCTACATTTTTTCGTTCATTTTGTTAAACTGCTGAAAGTGGTTAATATTCTTATTGGCTCATGTCCAGTTAATTAAAAATAATAAAACTCTTTTAACCTGTGCATTATAAATGAATTTCTTATTTAAACATGCCATTAACTGCATCTGGACTGATGCTGGCCCTTTAGTTAAAGAAATGGCCAATAGCCTCGTACCCTATACATATTTTTCTGGATTTGGTCTACACACTTATGTTTGTGTTGCGGCCTACACACACAAGACTCGCCTTTCTGGCCTCTTCTTTTCTTTGTGTTTTAAATGGACAAATGGGTATAATTCTTTTAGAACATCACAAAAAAGAATAAATGTTTCTAAGTAATATGTATGGAGTTCACATGTTCACTACCCTGTATACATTTGCAAAAGAAACATTTACATAACAAAAGCTTATGTGAGCATATAATCGAGAAAAACTTTCTTGAATCGTGAGAGGTGAAAGTGGACGGGTTGGCTTTTGACCTTGGCCGAATTGTCCCACATATAATTGACCAAATCTTGGCTGTTTTGCTTTTAAGTTTGGGATGAAGCTAAATCAAGTTCAATTTTGACTATGTATTTAGTATATGAATCCAATTTAGAGTTTTGAGCAAATTGTTTAAGGGCCTTGTTGGGATAATTTGCTAGGTCAAAATATACAATAATTCATCTTAATTCAGGTGCTGACTTTTATGTAGACAACTAGTACTCTGCTCAGAAATTTGAGTTTTGGGTCAGTTTCTAATCAAGCTTGATCTCGAGTCCTTGGGTGTTTCATTTCCCGCTTTTATCTTGTGTTGTCTCTAATCAATCTTCTAGTTTAAGCTCAAAAGAACACACACTTTTCTTATTTTTGACCTTCAAAATGGATATTACTAGGTAAACTTATTTGGTGTGCACACACGCAGTTACCCAAGGGATATTTAAGCACCCTATAATATATGGTAGAGCTCTGTGTGGAAATGTAATAACTTGTATGACACGTAATTGGAAGGAGTTCACTATCCTATTCTAGAACATTCATGCTATACCATTGCAGCTTGTACAAGAAAGGAGGATGACAACGGGTTTGAGAAGCCAAGGAAGGAAAGTAGTGTTGTTTTAGAAATAAATATAGGATACTAGTGATGCTGAGTTTTTTTAGTTGTCCTGCACTCAGGGCATAGGTCATGTTGGAAGTGTAATCAACAGAGAATACAATATTTTGATGATTGGCTATGATGTAGGGATGCTATCCTAGGTTTTGTAAGGTTGTGAGGGGAAAAAAAGCCTCTCGACAATGAATTCTTCCTTGGGGATCTGGAGATGTAGACTCCTATTTTAGGAAGGATGTAAAAGAGGGGGAAAGAAATGGAAAGATTAGAGAAGATACCTCTATGAAGATCAAGGGAATGTTAATGCCAATGCGTACATCAATGGGTGAAGGTCTCACAATTGAAGAGGGCTTCTCAACCGATGCATGGGTTTCATCAAGGGGACTGACTCTTTAATGTATATTCCTTGTGTCAGCTAAAGGGAATCGATTACTCTTTTGATTATCTTGTAGGGGATTTAAGGGAGTGGGTTTCTCTTTTACTCTATGTTGATATTGCATTTTCCTTGCGGAATCACATACATATACCATTTACTTTGCGGTACGGTCTTAGTAAGTCACTTAGTATATGGTACTTTTATGTGACTGTTCAAGGAATATGCTAAAATGACAATATGCGACTGCCTAAGGATTGGCATGTACACTCGACATCCTAGTGGGTGTAGTAGTTCCATGTTTTGTGGTCTAGTTAACATTGCTAATTTATCCCCACAAAATTTAGATAGGATATGGTTGTAATAATCAGCAGCGGACCTTTTGGGTGGGTAGGCGTGGGGTGGCCATGGCCCTCCCCTGAAAATTTGAAATTTTTCTATATTATATATACATAAATGTTAAAAATCAAAATGCCAAGAAGAAAATTATGGGTAACTTTCTATAAATTACTTCTTAACTTGAAGGAATCTAAATAGATACATTTCATTTCTAATTATGTCAATTAGATTTATTTAATACCTTTTAAATTGCTTATTGTCTTTAATCTTCTTAATAGTATTAAACATTTCAAACAATTCTGCAATTTCTTCTCCTTCCTTCTCTCTCTCTCTCTCTCACACACACACACACACACATGTTAAAATTGATAATGTACTATTTCTAAATTGATATGTAGAATGGAAAGCTTTATATTATGTTGTTCTATACCATTCATATTGGACTAGTAGTAAAATCACATAGACCAAAATGTTTGATGCAACTTTTCCTCTTTACAAATGATTCTTTTACTTTATACTATTGACTTTGATGCATGAGAATTCATATA
Source organism: Agave tequilana (assembly GCA_038442645.1). NCBI lineage: Eukaryota > Viridiplantae > Streptophyta > Magnoliopsida > Asparagales > Asparagaceae > Agave > Agave tequilana. The sequence goes on from JAVJIF010005664.1 coordinate 25,042, forward strand.
GTTCAGAATCAGTTTATAGTGTTATGATCATTTAAGGGTCTGTTTGGTTTGCTGCAAGCGGGAGAAAAACGTGTAAGTGAGAAATGAGGAGGAAAAAGTAAGGAAAATTTAGAAAATTGGAATTTGTGCAAGTAAGTTTTTAGATGTTTGGTTGTAATGTGAAAGTGTAAATGAAAAAGTATATTATGTTTCTGGTGTTTGATTAGTAACGTGATAGTGAAAGTGAAAAAGTTGACCGCAAAATAATATTAAAATAAATATTAATTATGAAGTTTTTTTTTTGAACTGTAATTAAACTGCAAGTGGGATTTATATGACCACAAATTAACTGTTATGAGTTACAACTTATTACAAGTGAGATTTATATGAACACAAAGTTAACTATAGCACCCTGCAATTGAAAAAATGATAGTGTAAAAAAGAGGTGTAAAAATGAAAAGGGAGAAGAAAAATGAGTTTCCTCATTTTTCTTTTTCGGTTCCAAACAAACACCGGAAGTGGGAAATGAGTTTTCCCACTACCGCTTCCCCCCACTACCGCCCCAAACCAAACACGCCCAAGAGAAAACTTCAAACTTCAAACTATTATATGACAGACTTTCGTAGTAATTTTCCCATGTGGGACTATTCACTTGGAGTGTTACTTTTTTTTTTCCCTCTTTACTGTTGCTGTTTGAAGGATGGATGTTTTAGAAATACTATCGATGATGCTTCATATATTTCTATTGCTTATCAATAATGTGACAACTGGAGCATATAAAAGATGCATCTGTAAGTGTCTGCAAAGTTCCTCTGCTGTCTAATATATTATGTACTTCATTTTTATCTTGTTATCAGGGTTTGTATCCTTTTATTCTCCCTTGAATGATGAACTTCCTAATTGTACTAGTAGAAATTTCTGGTTCTACAGTTTTCGCAAAGTTTCTTGTGTTGTCTAATTATGTTATGTAGTTCAGTTTTTAACTGGTTTCCAGGTTATATGTCCTTTTATTATCCTTTGAATGATGAACTTCCTAATTATACTAGTGGAGATTTCTGGTTCTACAGTTTTCATTTGAAGATCATATATTTCATTTGATTGCTATATTTTCTATATTTGCTCTTTAGGAGGCCAACGACTGTGGAAGAGATTTTAACAATAGATATAAAGCCTGGGTGGAAGAAGGGTACAAAGATCACATTCCCAGAGAAAGGAAACGAGCAGCGCAACCAAATACCTGCAGATCTGGTTTTCATCATCGATGAGAGGCCACATAGTCTCTTCAAGAGGGAAGGTAACGATTTGGTCGTCACCCAAAAGATCTCTCTTCTTGAAGCCCTCACGGGTTACACTGTACAGCTGACAACACTTGATGGCCGGACTCTGACAATCCCGATCAACTCCATCGTCAGTCCCACTTACGAGGAAGTTGTTCAAGGTGAAGGTATGCCAATCGCGAAGGAGCCGTTCAAGAAAGGAAATCTAAGGATTAGGTTTCAAATCAGATTTCCGACGAGGCTTACATCCGAGCAGAAGGCGGGCCTCATGCGGACTCTGGCCTCTTGCTGACCGTTTGAAAGTAATCAATCACCCTTCTGAATTTGTGCATTTTCTTTTTACTAACAGCTTTCGGAAATGCAAGTTAATGACTGATCCACAAAGCCATCAGAGATTGAGAATCGCCGGCTGCTATTCGTAGAAATTTTATGCAATTATTACCACTACTGATTCTGGGAAGGAAAAAAAAAAACTACTGTAGGGATTTAAATTATCTTGTGTTATTTCTTGGGCCTGTATTTCCTGAGCTAGCTCAGCCTGAGGTTTTTAAAACTGCATTGCCAGCTATGCTATCATTTTGTTTATATTTTTATTACCACGTTGCTTTGTGAATCATACTGCGTATTTCATTGCTTGTGGACGGACTCTCTGGCTCAAAATTTTTCCACCCTTTCTTGGCATTCTGAATTTGGGGTCTTATATGCGTGGATTTCGGATGGGAAAGAGGTGAACTTTCACAGTGTGAACAAAGGGGCAAAGACTACTAATGTTTTTGGCTGAGAGCAGAAGCTAGTAAATGCTTTCGTGCCCTTTAAAGCAATCAAGTTTTTTTTTTTTTCCAGGTTGAATTGTCAGTGCACCGTTTACTGTCCGTGCATTGTTTATTGCTTGTCCCAAATCATGATAAAGGAGGGTTGTTGTTGACCTGTGTACAATCAATGTAAAACATTGTAACATGTTATGAATATGGACAAAAAATTAAATTTTGTTGGGGTGTTCTCTACTAAGCGACGCGTTACATTGGAGCCCGGTTGTAGTGAAAAGTGGGCGAGAGTTGTTAAGTCGTTGTCTAGAAAAGACGCGCCACATCGGCACCCGGATGTGGTGTCAAATGAACAAGGGTTCCCATACTTTTATGAGCGGGTGAGGATAAAGAAGTTAGCTCACGAATAAAAGATCAAAACAAAAACAGGAAGGAAATGAACCAAAACAAAAACAAGAAGAAAAGAGAAATGCCATGAAAGCTTTAAACTCATGTTGAAACATCACACGAGTACCAAACTAGTGCATAAGAAATCCCCTCATATTTCACATTATTAGCGTGCACCCCATATCTACTACTAGCAGGCATGTATACGCATGAGATAGTATCATACATGTACATACTACAATCGTACGATCAATGATTGTACGATCAATTTATTATTGCATTGTACATAAATACATAAAATGCAAGTGCATCCAAGAGGTACACGTAATCAGACAATGTAGCCGGACCTGAGAGATTCAACCAGGGCCTTGCCGCGAGGGCCATGCGTCCGTACGTACATTCTGTACTCATCGTATGTCATCTGTTTATACTGTGGAGGACGATTCTCTCTCACGAGCTCTTGCATGGGTTTTATCGCCATATCGCCTTTTGGATTGCAGAAGAAGGCTATCGAAAGGCGCTCTTCGGCCGAGTTCACGATCGCACGGTGCTCCACGCTCTTGTAGATCGCATTGCTGAGCACCTGCATCAAATAATACGTACATTTTGAGCGTATATAACTTGCTTACTGTAATTTCTTTATTGTGTATAGATTAAGAAAATAGGGCTGCTAGAAAGCGTAAAGAATCATTGAGTATGTATCTCGTATTATATATGTTATTTTTAAAGATAATCTGGTCATGTAATTATTTACTTATTTCAAAAATAGTTATATATTCTTTTAATGCGGCATTATTAGAGTTTTATATTGACGGTAAATGGCTAAATTATATTAAAGGGCAAATTTTAAAAAAAATTCCTCCTTTTGAATTTAATTTCAAGAAAAGACTCTTTGAAATTTAATTATAAGAGTCGATTTTAGATAGGCCACCTAGGTGTTAAGCGGTTTTCGCCTCACTGCGTGACAGTATTTTTGCCCTATCTACGGAACCTGGGCATATAGGAATGATTTTTCTTTTTTCTCTATTTTAGGTCCCTGGTCCCTTCTGTCGTCATCCCAAAAAGCTAACGCCGCACCCGATCCAGACCTCGACTTCGTCCCTCTGTCGTCTCTAGTGGTTGAACCCAAATCCAACTCTTCTCCAGCAGCTGAGTCTGCACCCGAACCCCCGTTCGTCGATCTCCTCTCCCTTCCTCACAACCTCGCCTCACCTCCGCGACAACTCCCACCATGCTTCATCACTACTCCCCCTCGCTACTATATCCATTGTCGGAATCAAAGAGAAACCAACATAAATACAGGAGAATATCCACCAACATCTCAGTTTCAAATCCTAACAGGAATCACTAGAACAACAATAACAAGAAAATGAAAATGATCAACACAACAACACTTATAATATCATACAGGCTTTGATGACAACCCCCCTGGCTGCCACCCGGTGCAACATCCTCGATGACCTGCTCAACAAATTATCACTAATTTTGATCCGGGTTCACCAAACCCCGGCCTACAAATTATCACTAATTTTGCCAATTCCCCTACCATTTACGTCTGGGTTCGTCAAAATCGGACTGAGAAAATTAATGTCCCGCAAAGATAACAATCCACGCGACCGAGACTCAACCCCTTCGACACCGACGTGACATTTATGTGGCTTGAAAGAGGTTGATTTTTAGAAATATATTTGAAAAAAGTCTCTTTTTATAATTAAATTCAAAAAGGGATTTTTAAAAAAAAATCGCCCTTATATAAAATTACCATGAAATCACTTGTTTTTAAAAACTGTTATGTACTTAAAAAATACAACAAACTCTCACGAACTTTTCTATTAATTAATTTTTAATAAACTAACATCTGTCAGAATCGTCACTTGAATACCATAAGGATTAGAGATACTTAAGTAAAAAAAATGAGGTGTGATATTCACATGATTATTTTCTTCACAGAGGGCTAACGCATGGTGGTATTATGAAAATTATTAAAAAAAATTCATGGTAGTTTATCGTATATTTGACAATAAATAGTAACATTTTGTAAACAGGTAAAAATAATGGCAGTTTTTTTTGTAATTTAGCCGATGGTAATTAAACTATAGTGATGGTTAAATATGGCCATTCAATCATCATATGCATAGTACATCAGGTACTGCAAATTAACTTCTTTCGTTGTAATAGAAAATATGTTGATGATAATTAAAGGCACGAGGAACAGGTTACAGGTTCCACATTTATCCATGCCCCATCCTTGCAAACTTGAAGACCCTTGACATGATCTGTAGCATACAACATGTGCTTGATCGAGTATATATCTCACAATATACATGATTTTTTTTTTTTTTTTTTGTAGATAATATGGTCACATGTTTCATTTACTTATTTCAAAAATATGTATTTATTCTTTTTATGCAATATACCAAGAATTCTGTACTACTGGTAACCGGCTAAATTACATTAAAGTATCATGAATTTTCCACCTGTTTAAAAACTATCATGTACTTTAATAAATGCAACAAACTATCATGAACTTTTCTTATAATATTCATAAAATTATCACTCCACAGCCTTATGTTAATAAAATGGTCACCTAAATACCATAGGGATTAAAGATATTTAAGTTATAAAAATATCTTGTGATATTCACGTGAATGTTTTCGAGTTAAAGCATGGACGTTTAATAAAAAATATGAAGAAAATTCTTGATAGTTTGTTGTGTTTTCAAAAGTACATGGTACCTTTTGAAAAACCCATAAAATTTTTTTGGTAGTCTTGTGTAATTTAACCGAAGGTAATTAAACTACAGTGCTGATCAAATATGCCATCAACACACACACAATACATCAAGTACTACAAATTAACTTATATTGTTGTAGTAGAAAATAAATACCTGAATTTGATCACCAATATTGATGATAAAGGCATGTGGAACAGGTTCCACAGTGATCCATGAACCATCCTTGCAGACCTGAAGGCCCTTGACATGGTCAGGCAAGAGGACGGTGAGACCTCCAGGGTCAGAGTGAGCAGAAAGGCCGAGGGCGAGCTCCGGCTGCGGGCACTTCGGATAGTAGTTCACTCTCATGCAGGCACCCACCTCCCCCCCAAATGCTTCTTCAAGGGATGTCTCTTCTAACCCTAGGCCCAGGGACAGTGCCCCCATCAGAATCTTACATATCGTCAAAAGTTCATCAGCGTAGGTCTCTGATATCTCCCTGCTTATAAAACAACAATACGAAATTATCATAACCAAAGCATGATAAAACTAAGTATTGGAATTCATAAATCCATAATTTAGGTTGTAAAAGAGCGGAGATGAATGGTGAAAAGCCACAGGTGTCCACGCTATTGGCTTTCATTAAGAAAAAGAAATAAAAAGCAACACACACCATGCGAGCTAGCTAGCTAGCTATACCTTACGTGTTACTTAAAACAATGAAAAGGCTATATATCTCCAAGTTTTGCTATAATAGAACTTATGTCTCTAAACTCGAAAAGATTAAAAAAAAGAGAGGGTACGTAATTAACTAATTAAGTAAAGCAGATTAAATTAGCTAAACATAAGTATTACATTAATCTTTATGTTTTTGATAGTGCTTGGAAGGATGAAGTGTTATCCATTACTTTCTGAAATAAATAGAACGACCAAATTTAATGAAGTGATTGGAAGAGTATACCCCCTTCATTTTTAGGGGTTCACTCCACCCAAACCGGTGTCTAGACTGAACATGACCTTAATCTTTATGTTATTTTATGATTGGTAAGTTTGAACATGTAACCTCTTTTATTTCATATGAACTACTTTTATGTTTTTGGAACTAAAGAGGAGGAGGTAAGCCTCCTTAACCTCTCATTTAAATAAACAACACCCTAGTACATAAAGACCAATTACCAAGCATGATTATAATTTTGGATCTTAGAAATTTTTTATATATATATATATTGCTTATCCATAGAAGACTCGATGATGAAGTAAAGATCAAGCTCATGAGTTTATTATCCTAGGTCGGATGATGTTGATAGGATCCAACTTTCACATCAATTCACCTCATGGAAGCGGACCTACATAGAACCCAGTGGATTTCTAAAAATTGGGTGGTCACCTTCCATCCTCTTCTAATATGGGAAAGTTATAGTTTGGCTACGTTGATGACATATTTTAAACTTGTGACTTTTTTCTCATAAATCTAAAATTGATTTGTACCGAAAATCTTAACTCTTATTGCACTCGATCATTTGGTAGTAGCGATTTTACCGGCTTACTTAAAATTCTTTATAGCTAAAATTGGTTTTGTTGTCTCTATTAATATATTTAAGTCTCTTCTATCTACACCCACGGATTTAAACCAATAGAATCTTTTTCAGACCCGTAGCTAAATCAGGCTATACTGCTTTAATACAAGGTTGTGGTATGTCTTGAACCTCTGTTACTGTTGCATGTTTTATCAATTCTTTCACAGAAGACCTACAAAAAATCACAGAACATTTTGGGACCTACAAAAAAAGAAAAAGGAGATCAGGGAAATGTTGGTGCAACCTCAAAGAAGCAGGAAGTGTGGGCCACATCCTCTTGTTCTGATACACTCTGGAAGGAGGTGAAAGAAATAGTAGTCACCCCAATCAAGAATTGCATCCTTTTGGACACCAAGCCTACTCCCATACCCTTCAAGTGTTACAGGGGAGTTAGCATACACCTGCTTGGTCTCCATGGGCAAATGAAAGAACTCTCTCCACACCTCAACAACCTCTCTCATCACCTCTAACCTCACACCATGGTTCACAACTTGAAAGAACCCCCACTCTTTGCACGCGTCCGAAATCGCCCGCACGGTGGCCTCACGGGCTGCCGTGCTGCCTGATAACCCCCCAAGGTCGATGACGGGCATGACTGTCGGATCATGCACCGGTGTGACTGAGTCTGGATTCAGGCTGGGCCGCTCGGAGACAGGCTTGATGTACTTGACCGGGATCGCAGAGGATCCGGACTCGGAGAGGGACTGGACTCTCACAATTGGCTCAGGCCACTGATCAAGGGGAAGGGAGTTATCCATGATAAATGTGTAATATGTGAACAAGTTGTTGCTTCTTGATGGTTGATGGTATGGTCCCCGTGCAAGCTAGGGTATTGCATTTATAGCTACGTCCCAGAGAATGGGTCACCACCCGGTGAGTTCACGCATTACATTTACAGATGGTAAGTGAGCTCTTAGCCTCTTATTATATTAGACTGATAAAGATCGAATATTTGCATACAACTTGGAGATGCATAACATAAACGTGACATTAGTTGTCTATTACTAGGGGAAGTCTAGTCCAAAGTCAGGATCCTCTCAAACTGTCCAAGATCTCCTCCATGACTAACTAAGCATTTTTAATTCTTCACCATCATCATCATCATTATTATTATGTCTCGAAGACTTTTAGAGGAACACATAAATTTTGAACAAGAAGAAAAGGAGATACAAATACGTGGTGAGATCATTACCACTTCTCCCTCTCGATCAGGTTCTCAAATTCTCATGCTCGTCACAAGTTTAGCTTTTGGGGCTGGCTGTAAAGTTGGATTCTGGTACGAGACCAAAACCCACCAATTAACGATGCATATGAATCAACTCGAATAGAGAAATATACATACTTTTTTATTTTAAGTTAAGAGAAAAATACGATAGACTTGCATCATAGCTCTTATAGTGATGGGAATGGAGCCTTATTGTAGGCTTGTAGCGCATGAAAAAAGCTTCGAAATGAAAAGTAATGTGACGCGGAGCGGGGATGTGAACGACTCCAGCTAGATCTCGTTCTAGCGCTCACGAATTCTAGAGGAAACCTTCAAATAGAAATCGTGCTGGAATCCATGAACATAGCAACTCGAATCCACGAGCCAAGATAAACAACTCGAATCAACGAGTAATTTGAGAGAATAAATTCAATTTTTTAAATCAAAAGTCGACAAAAAAATAGAGAATACAAAAGCCTATTTATATGCTTACAATGAGTCCTAATCTAACTATTAAATCTAAATTAAAAATAAATAAAAAGAAAATTAAAATAAAGAAAGAGAAAATCAATCTGGATCCAACCCGAATACAAAATCCTAATCTAAATCAAAATTGCCGATGTTCGCGTGGCGGTTGATTGCTGGTCTTTTCGTGCAATGCCGGTCGACTAGGTGGTCGACCGGCTAAAGAGCTGAGCTCTCTATTTGAAGCCTGTCTTCTAGCCAGTTAAGGCGGTCGACCGGAGGACTGACTCAATTTTTTCTCCCTTGGGTTGGTCGACTGACATCCTGTGTCTACCTCTCTGTTGTTTGCTGGTTCTCCCTCTGTATTGCACGGTCGACAGGGCAGTCGACTGGGGCTCCTGTCTAGGCTCTTGTTTACTCTGGACTTCATGCCCTGCCTTCCTACATCAGTTCCTCCCTCTTCAAAACAACTCGTCCTCGAGTTCTTATCATTTTGATTGCATAAGAATACAAGTGAAGACACCTTTTTTTCGGTAGATCTTGGCGTAAGTGGGATTGGCCTTATGAAAATTCTCTTGCCTTTCCAAGTGAACACGTATATATTCTCTCTCCCCTTGTGGGTTGCGTCAATGTCATATTACCATGGTCTTTCCAAAAGAATATGACACTTATCCATGTCGATAACATTACATGCAACAGAATCTTGAGAGAATTTACCAATGAAAATAGGAACATAATATAGACCCGTTATCTTGTTGCAGGGACCCTTTTTTATCCACGCAATATCATAGGGATAATGATGCAGCTTCTTCTCCAACTTCAAATAATCTACAAGTGTCTTAGACATAATGTTCTCACAGCTTTCATTATCAATGATGAGGTTGCATATATTATCCTTGACCAAATATCTTGAATAGAAGATTTGATGTCACTGTGTGGTGTCGGGGATCTTCTGATTGCAGAGTATTTTTTGAACAACACAAGCTACTGGATCTCCTTATTTTTCGACAAAATCAGAGTCTTCTGGCTTAGTCTCAATTTGCACATCATCTTCTTCCTCATAGTCTGCCATGTTAACTTGTCTCCTATTTGTACACTTATCGGATTTGTGTCCAAGTTGGCTACATCTGTAACACTTGCCGATCCTAGGCTTAATGTAGGGATTTTCTTTCCCCTTTGCAACTACAGGGTTTGTTGTTGGGGTTGACATAGAGGTTTTGGCCGTCGGTTGTGCTAGTGGTCGATCGGCCGTCGTGGAGATCAGCTGAACTCCCTTGCCTCCTTATGGCTCTTCGATTGACAACTGGAAGGTGGAGTTCTGCTTTGTAGCCTCTCTAGCTTTATGGCCTTGTTGCGGGCTTCATCTACAGATAACACATCATAGAGGTCACGCGTTCTTAGATGGGGTATCTTAGCCCGCTGATGTATCTGACTGTTTGTTGCTCCTCCATCATGGATAGGTCACACTGCGATGAAAGGCGAAAGAATTCCTCTGTGTATGATGCAACAGTCTTTGTGCCTTATCTGTATTACTCAAATTGATTGTAAAGAATCTGTTGATAATCGGATGGAAGGAATTTACCTTGTAAGAGTTGCATCATGCGTCTCCAAGTCATCACGGGTGGTTTGTCTTGGCACCTCTGTGTGACTTGTAGCTGATCCCCCATGTGGCTGCTCCTCCCTTGAGCTCATATGCCATGAACTCGATATGCTTCTTCTCGGGGACATAAGCCATGTCAAAAAACCTCTCTACTTTATAAATCCAGTCTAAGAAAGATTCGATATCAAGGTTCCAAACGAAGGAAGAAATCTCGATCTTATTTTATATTCGTGAGAACTTGGTTGACCGGGCAGTCGATCGGCTAAAGAGCTGAGCTCTCTTTTTGAAGCTTGTCTTCTTGCCAGTCAACCGGGCGGTCGACTGGGGGGACTGACTCAGTATTTTCTCTTTTGGGCAGTCGATCGACATCCTGTGTCTGCCTTTGTTGTTTGCTGATTCTCCCTTTGTATTGCCCGGTCGACCGGGGCTCCTGTCCAGGCTCTTGTTGAGTCTGGACTTCATGCCTTGCCTTCCCACATCATAATGCGCACACATGAATGATGAAACTCTATACTTCATGAAAATACTAGTAGTCCCTATGCACACCTTCTTACTTTACATAATCCATATATCGTATTGAGAACCTTCATCTTTTTTATCAGAATTCCGCTAAATCACCCATTATCTATGATTCCTGCTATTGCCTGACAATTTCATTGCTTATAATTATGTCGACATGCATCCTCTTTTAAAAGTTTCATTTAACTCCATTTAGTTAATTCGTAGCATAATCTTCCCAGATTTTCCACATTTGCTTTCAAAGAACAATAGAATTGAATTGCCTAAAGGATGAACATGTACGTGGCTCACCTAAGGAAAGCAAGCAAAAATTATCACATGGTAATTGATCCTGTCTAAATTGGTAGGAGTACATATGCACATCACTATAGTTTACTAAACTTGTTGCCTCTGAATTGAGCACGTTTGTTTTGACCTAAATTTTAGATATTATTCATCATTAATGCAAATGTCATGATTAGTAGCTTCTTAAGATTGGGATGTGCAAACTATCCCATTTTTTATTCATTTTTTTTTTTTTGGATTATAATCAAGATTGCGTAAGAGCATATGTCATATGACAAAATATATGTATACTTTATCATAATAGAGACTATATATAACTACATGTGTGCATGTTTTTATGCCTCCCATTTTTATTTCTTATTTAAGAACTAGATATCTCTTAACCAAGAGGCAATATAGAGGATTGAGGTAGGTCAAAGAATTAGCTGATTGTCAAAATGCATGCGTTGACATACACTTTACCTTTCCCTTTGTACTACTAATATTTCGGACAAATGGAATGCAAACAACAACTTTCATATCACTTAACTTGTGCGTGCAGGCACATGTGTGCATTTATAGAGGATTATGCAAATATGAGATGAAAACACAGAAATCTCTTGGGTGAATATGGGTACGTAGGTCTCTTCTTTGGCAAGCCAGCCTTGTGTTTTATGCGTGTGCATGCACGCACACATGTGATGTTTATGTGAAAAAGATCAGTGTCGACTAAGAGCAAAGTTTACCAAGGGGTTCCTAGTTCCATCCAAGTGATGTCAAACGGGCTCGGGCCCGGGCAGGGCACGGCGGGCCAAAAGGAGGCGGCCCGGCCCGGTTGCGGGTTCCGTTTCCGAAACTCGGGTCTGGCCCGCAACCCGGGTGACCTGGACCCGGGCCTGGCTGTATATTTTTTTTCTGTTGTTTGATCGGTGATAGATCATCAACATCGTTGTCATCAAATCCTGTATAATATTATAAGTGTTGTTGTTGATCATTTTCATTTTCTTGTTATTGTTCTTTTGATGTTGTAGTTCTTGATTAGGATTTGAGACTTAGATGTTGGTGATTTCCTCTGTATTTATGTTGGTTTCTCTTCGATTATGGCTGTTTGGTTGCAAGGAAGTGGGCGGAAGTAAAGAAATAGGGAAGTATAATTGCTCACTTTCCTATCCATCCAAACACTGAAAAAGGAAAATAAGAAAACCCTTTTCCTTTTCTCTTGTCTCTTTACACAATCATTTTCTCACTTTCAGAGTGCTACAGTTAATTTTGTGGTCATGTAAATCTCATTTGTAATAAGTTGTAGGACAAAACAGTTAATTTTTTGATCATTTAAATCTCACTTGCATTCTAATTACAGTCTATTTTTTTTTTCATAATTAATTTTTATTTTAATATTATTTTACGGTCAACTTTGTGGTCAACTTTTCCAATTCCACTTTCACATTACCATCCAAACATCGGAAAAGACAAACATTTTTCAAATCACACTTCCCAGCAACATCCAAACACCGGAAAACTTACTAATCAATTCTCAAGTTCCAAAGGAAATTATTACCACTTCCTCAATTCCTCACTTCCTCACTTCCACCCTTAACCAAACAGGCCAATGGATATAATAGTGAGGGGGAGTGGTGATGGAGCATGTGGGAGTTGTAGAGAAGGCGAGGCCAGGTTGTAAAGAAGGAAGAGGAGATCGACGGGCTTAGTAGCGTATGGCGTCGGGTTCGGGTGCAAACTCAGCCGTCGGGGAAGAGTCGAGTTCGGGTGTGGGATCGACCGCTAGAGATGACAGAGGGACGGAGTTGGGTCCAGATCGGGTGTGACGTTAGCTTTCAGGGACAACAATGGGCGGGACCAGGGGCCTAAAGAAAAATTATTCCCATATACGGGTTCCACAAACCAGGACAAAAATTATAGTAATTTTAGTTCCCGGTTCACCAAACCCGAACCAACAAAATTGCTACCCCGCTCGCCACTGCCACGCTGTCGAGACGAAACCGCTCAACGACTATGTGGCACCTACGTGGTCTATCAGAGGTCGATTCTTATAGTTAAATTTCAAAGAGGTCTTCTCTTAGCATTAAATTCAAAAAGGGAATTTTTAAAAAATTGCCCTTTATATAATTTAGCCATTTACCATCGGAATATTTTACTACAGTCACCTATTTTGCTTCATAATTAGAAAAAACTCAGCTTCATAATTTGATTTGCTGCTGGCTCATCTATGTCACCAAAATTGATTCCTTCCAACTATCACTTGTTTATATATTTTTATTTTTTATTTTACCCTTCCCATTGCACCTGACGTTACTCACCTCTCAATTTTAACCCGACGCAGAGTAATTCGCGGATTAACCTATGGGGTCAGGTCGCTATGGTTTAAAAGAGGCGGGGTCGGGCCGGAGCCCCTAGAATTTTTTTTTTGAGATCGACCTTTTTGCAAATCTCGTTTTGTTCGTACTCGCGGTGAGTTCTATAAGAACTGACTGAGAAATAAAGCATTTTGTGAGGACTGTGATCATGGTCGCAGTCTTCACAAAACCTCAAAATAAGGCATTTTGTAAATACTGCAATCATGATCGCAGTTTTTATAAAGACTCAAATAAAAGACATGTTTGTGAATATTGCGATCATGGTCACAATCCTAGTAAAGATGACTACGATCATGGTCGCAATCATATAAAAAACTCAGAAACATAATATTTTTGTGAAGACTATGATTATGATTACAATCCTTATAAATAGTGCATTTTATTAGGACTGCGATCATGATCGCAATCCTCAGAAATAGGGCTGCGATTACTTAAGACTGTGATCATAGTTGCAGTCCTAAGAAATAAAGTATCTTGTGAGGACTGAGATCATGATCGCAATCTTTTATACTGTGATCATTTTGTGAGGACTGTGATTATTGTCGCAGTACTCAGAAATAGAGCATTTTCGAAGCGATATGTATTTTTTAAAAGATTGGGGTATTTTCGTCTTTCGCCGTTGATGAGCGCTTCAGTTTTGACACGTGGGTGCACATCCTTACTTTCAAAAGGAGGTGGCTGAAGCGAACAAAATTATGAAGCTAAGTTTTTTTCCTAATTACGGTTCGACATAGTGGAATGTAGCCGAAATGACCCTTTACCATCTATATAAAACTCTAATAATGCCGCATAAAAAGAATATATAATCATTTTTGAAATAAGTAAATGAATACATGACCAGATTATCTTAAAAAAAACATACATAATACGAGATACATACTCGATGATTCTTTACGCTTTCTAGCAGTCCTATTTTCTTAAGCTATACACAATAAAGAAACTACAGTAAGCAAGTTATATACGCTCAAAATGTTTGCTTCATTTGGCGCAGGTGCTGAGCAATGCAATCTACAAGATCGTGGAGCGCCGTGCGATCGTGAACTCGGCCGAAGAGCGCCTTTCGATAGCCTTCTTCTACAATCCAAAAGGCGATATGGCGATAAAACCCATGCAAGAGCTCGTGAGAGAGAATCGTCTTCCACAGTATAAACAGATGACATACGATGAGTACAGAATGTACGTACAGACGCATGGCCCTCGCGGCAAGGCCTTGGTTGAATCTCTCAAGTCTGGCTACATTGTCTGATTACGTATACCTCTTGGATGCACTTGCATTTTATGTATTTATGTACAATGCAATAACAAATTGATCGTACATAGTAGTATGTACATGTATGATACTACCTCATGCGTATACATGCCTGCTAGTAGTAGATATGGAGTATACGCTTGTTTGACAAGGCCTGTCGAGTAGAGTCGCTGTTTGGATTCAAGGAAATGAGTGGAAGTGAGGAAGTGAGAAGTGTCTTTTCTCATTTTCGCTGTTCATCCGAACACCGGAAAAGGAAAATGGAAATTTTTTTTTTCCTTTTCTCTTTTACACAACCATTTCCTCACTTTTAAAGTGCTACAGTTAATTTTGTGATCATGTAAATCTCATTTGTAATAAGTTGTAACAAAAAAATAATTAATCTTTTGCTCATGTAAATCTCACTTGCATTCTAATTACAGTTCATTTTTTATTTTTCTTAATTAATTTTTATTTTAATATTATTTTGCGGTCTACTTTGTGGTCAACTTTTCAACCTCCACTTTCACATTATCATCCAAACACTGAAAAAGACATAACATTTTTTAAACTACAATTCACAACAACATCCAAACACCGGAAAACTTACTAACCAATTCTCAAATTCTAAAAGGAACTATTACCACTTCCTCACTTCTACCCTTTTTATCATATATGCAGTGTGTAGATCTTACATACGTATTATAATTACAACGTATAAATTCTATCTTCTAACAACGAAAACCTACCGTGCTGAACATCAATTTAGCTCATAGATAAGTTTGGGACACATGCATTATATTCACTAGCAGAAGGAAATAAAAATTTATATTAGTTTAGGTGCTAAGACACGCATCTAACCTAAATGTCTGATATCCTTGTTTGATCATGACTCCAGGGGAAAAAAACATTTATCCGTGGCCTTTATTTACAATCCCAAACAGGGACGAATTCAGGAATAAATTTGGGATAAGCTGCAATCTTTTATAACATATACTTATGAATTATATGAATTTATCAAAAGAATAAAACAATATTCTCCATTAAATCAGGAGTGGAACTATGAATAAATTTGCTTAAAAAAACTAAAGTAGAAAGGGTCTAACACAATATATTATTGGAATTGAAGAATATAAAAGCGAATCTTTGAGCTGAATTATGGCAAGATCCGTTGATCGAATCAATTGGATGATGGTTGGAGTGTGTTCTCCTTCCATTGGGGATGAACGTGGTATATTCACATGTTCAATTCCGACTTCGAATGAATGAAATATTCAAGTCTAAAGATTGCCTAATTCAAAGCCAAATGGGACTAAAGGTAGCTAAAAGCATTTAGTCCCACATTGGCCATGGGATGGAAGTTTGTGGTGTATAAATAGAGAAAGTTGAGAACAAAGGGCATGCCCTTTGGGTACTTGGAGTTTTCGCGTGCGAAAAGGAGGGAACTATGCCCGCACATGCAGGCATGCGCAGCGGCGCCGGCCGGCCAGCCGGCTCGGGCCCGGGTTCGGGTTCGGGTTCAGGTTCGGGTTCCCTACCCGGCCTGGTTCTTTTTGAATCTGGTCTCGCGGGTATGGGTTGCTTTGCTACCCGAACCAGACCCGCTCCGCTCCGCTACCCAAACCGCCCGCCCGCCAACGGATGTCTGAAAACCGTCTGGGCGGTTGGACCGTTGTGCGGTTTGGACAGTTGGGCGGTTGGACCGAACAGTTGCGACGGTTCTGTCCGAACCGTCGCAACTGTTGAAATCTGGCGGACAAGAAAGCCCCTCCCGGAGCGCTATAAATAGCGCTCCGATTTCCCTTTCTCAGACACACCAACAGCGAAATCTCTCTCTCTCTTTGAGTTCTGATCTGCCTGAAGTGAGTTTCGGCGTTCTGAACTGGGCTTCCAGCGTGAAGTAGGAAAGCGACTTCCAAAGAAGATTCTGCGAAATTTGTTACCTTCCTTCGTCCTCAACAGTGGGTGCTACTCCAAAGTAAAGGCAAATATTCATCCGAAATTTGTCCTTGTACCGCTGCTTCAACGATCCTGTGAAGGTACTGGTTGACTACGGTTCGACCGTACGGTGATTTGGTAGTGCTATCCAAATACCGTGAAGGAGTGTTGTATCTTGGGAGACCAGCGTCCATTATCCCGTTAGCACCGGTGCGGGGGACGTAATTGTCTTAAGGAGATTCGCTCTAAGCGTACCTCACTCCAAAATACTGTATAAGTAGATTAAGTCCTTTATACAGGGGATATACTTTACAGTATATCGAGACTGATTTAGATTCAGTCTAATTGGTGTTTAACCAAGGAAGGAAATTGAAAGGTGGTTCTTAAATTAAGGAACGTTCTATTAAACGGAAAACCTCCCACCTGATATTTGCCGACCTGGCCAATTAGATTGTTGATATCTCAGTGATCTTGATTAGTTGTCAGATTGATTTCTGTTAAGCAGATAACCAACAATCTTAAGACAATTATCGTTTCTTACTTCTGTTCTGCTTGAACTTGCAGAAAATGTCTGAGACAAATCAAGTAGCTCAAGCAAGGCAACAAACATGTCGCTCCAAGCTTTGATGCCTACTCCACTTCCTAATCCGAAGCTGGAGAAGCTAGAAAAATTTGATGGCACAGAATTCAAGAGGTGGCAACAGAAGATGCTCTTCTACTTGACCACTCTTCATCTGGCCAAATTCCTGCAGGAGGATCCACCAGAACCCGGAACTGATCGGGACTCAGTCCTTACAGTCGATGCTTGGACACAAGGTGACTTCCTTTGCCGAAATTATGTTTTAAATGGACTGGATGACTCTCTTTATAATGTCTACAGTCCTATCACTACGGCAAAGAAGTTATTGGCCAGTCTTGACAAGAAGTACAAGACTGAGGATGCTGGTACCAAGAAGTTCGTCGTAGGACGATTTCTAGAGTACAAAATGGTGGATAGCAAGACTGTAATCAGTCAGGTGCAAGAGTTCCAACTTATCTTGCACGAGATAGAAGCCGAAGGTATGATTCTTCCTGAAACTTTTCAGGTTGTAACTATCGTGGAGAAACTCCCACCTGCGTGGAGAGATTTCAAGAACTACCTGAAGCATAAGCAAAGGAGCTAAAGTTGGAAGATCTCATTGTGAGGCTTCGTATCGAGGAGGACAATCGCAAGTCCGAGAAAAGGAGCAGCAAGAACTCCTACGAAGCAAAAGCAAATGTGATCGAGGAATCAAAGGGGAAAGCGTCTACTTCCAAAAGGCTTAAAGCGGAAGAAGACTTCCCAGGGGTACAAAGGCAAGGCCCAAGACGGCAAAAGCATGCGATTCAAAGGAACCTGCTACATCTGCAACAAAGAAGGGCATAAGGCTAATGAATGTCGCAGCCGTCTCAAAAAGAACAAGAAGATCCACCCACAGGCGAACATGACCAACCATGAATCACCAAGTCTTTCAGCTGTGGTGTCAGAAGTGAATCTGACAACCAATAATAAGGATTGGTGGGTAGACACTGGAGCTACTCGGCACATCTACTCGGAGAAATTGTTATTCTCAGAATATCAAAGGCTAGAGCAAGATGAGCAACTATTCATGGGTAATTCAGCTTCCTCAAAGGTTGAAGGAAAGGGCAAGGTTATCCTGAAGTGGACATCGGGGAAAGAGCTTACTCTTAACGATGTGCTTCATGTTCCAGACATCCGCAAGAATTTGATCTCCGGATCAATACTTAGTAAGAAAGGATTTAGAATGGTTTTTTAATCCGATAAATTTGTACTTACTAAGGGAGGGATGTATGTGGGAAAGGGTTTCTTGTTGATGGACTTTTTAAAGCCAATGTTGCAGTGGCAGATAAAAAGTCTGTTTATTTGTACCCGAAGCTTATAAATAAAGGAAAATCTTCTGTTTATTTGCTTGAGTCTCCTATTTTGTGGCATGCTAGATTAGGGCATGTAAATTACAAGTCATTAAAGAACTTGTCTAATATGGGATTCTTGTTTGGTACGGAGTAGAAGAATTCGAAGTAAAGTTTCCTTGAATCAGTTGAAAGATTACAACGGACTACTGCTCCGACTACAAGGGAGGGAAGTGTTGAGTCTTGAATCTCCCCTTTGTTTAGTGCTGGGTTCTTCAAGTGGCGGTGGAGAGTGAATCTTGTTCTCCATTGACCGGATGACCGTCGGGATCGTCATGGATCTTCTCTTTGGCTGGTAGAAGGAGTAACTCAGCTCTGTCTACCAAAACTCTCAAAGAGAAGGTAGGCAAAGGACAACTTGAGCGCAGCAAGTTCTCTGAAGGGCTTTACTCTCTTTCTTTTCTCTCAGAGCTCTTTTCTCCTCCTCCGAAAATCCGACCTTCTTTTTCTCCTCCGAAAAATCGACCCCTTCTTCATAGCGACGGGGCTATTTATAGAGGCTCCAGGGGTGAACGTGCCCCCTAAAAGTGCTCCACAATGAGGGGCTGACCTCCCCGCTATGTGGGCGGCGACTGGCCCCATAACCAGGGCGGTTATAACTGAGGCGCGGGTTTCAACCCACGCGCCTTGATACCGTGACGCGGGTTTTGGTCCCTCGCGCCTTGATGCTGAGACGCGGGTGTCGAGCCCACGCGCCTTGATACTGAGACGCGGGTGTCGAGCCCAGGCGCCTTGATGTTGAGACGCGGGTGTCGAGCCCACGCGCCTTGATGTTGAGACGCGGGTGTCGAGCCCACGCGCCTTGATGTTGAGACGCGGGTGTCGAGCCCACGCGTCTAGAACTTGAGACGCGGGTGTCGAGCCTACGCGCCTTGATACTGTGACGCGGGCTTTGGGCCCTCGCGCTTGATGCTGAGGTTCTGCTTTTTAATGGCTTGTCTTTTAGTGATTTTTTTGACAGCCTACAGAACCCCCTCCAAAGTTTTCGATATTCCGCAGTTAACTGGGACGGATTTCGAAATACTTTGGACTATAGCTGAATTCACCTCTATGACTGGACTGTTAATGCTCCGGGTTTGATCTTATCTGGAGTTGGTCTTCGTGAGTGTACTGTTGAACTCTTTGAGGCCACCAGAATTGATCGTGTTGAGTGTCTAGATACACAGTCTAAACCTCCCCGATTGCTTTTAGTCTGTCATGGACGCGTTTTAAGCCAAGAGTGGACGATCGTCTGCTTGTGCCAGTGTACTGTTGAAACTGATTTGCAGAAGTAAGGACTGAACGCCAGCTCTTTTTGAAGAGCAGAGATGGTACTGCTTTACAGACGCGACTTTCATGGGGAACGCCTTTTGGAAATGAAAAACGCGACTGATATTCCATTGGGCAGACGCGATGCTAGGCTGGATTGGAAGGACGCGAACTTCAGAGAGACGCGCCTGTTGGGTGCGAATTCGTGCCATGTCATGAGCGCACCGCCACTTGTTCTGGGGAACCGTCGGGACATCACCTTTTGGCGCGCGGACTTCCCGGTTCATTAAATGATCTGTTCCACGCGTCAAGCGATGACTCGCTGTAGAGCTAATCGAGCCACGCGCCGCGTATATTTGCAAATCTTTGTGCCTATAAATGACAACAGTCGGAGAGATATCCTCTTCTTCTCCGAGCGCATCTGTTAGGGTTTTTTTTTTGAGAAAAAGGAGTCTTCTCTTTCTCTTTCTATTTCTTCATCGTTCATCATCGGATTTTTGATTAACGATGGCACCCAAAGCTAAACCAACCGCATCATCCTCAAAGGCGGCCGTCGCCGAGGCCCAGAGGGGCAGTTCCTCCGCGCAGGAAGTCCTTTTCCCAGGTATAATGCCGTTTAGGCTTAACCTTCACCATTAATGGAAGTTCATGGAACCCCCCTAAAAAAATCTCTTTTTTTTTCTTTTTTTTTTGGAGGAGAACCGTCAATACAGAATATAAACCGTGTTTGATTCTCAGACGCGGTCTCAGACGTGGTCTTTGAGTTGATAACCAAGGCGCGGGTTTGATGACCCGGTGACAGTGAGCCCTGCAGTTCGGATTCTTTACTTAGAATATTTCTAATTGTGAAGGGTTCGGACGCGGACTTGATCCTTGCGTTCTATGACATCAGGTGCTGATTTTTTATGAATTTGGCACCTGAGCCCAAGTACTTAAGAGATTTTTCATAAGTCTTGGTTTTCAAAACGCGGGCTTGATCCTGCGGGCCTCACATCTGGACGCGGATTTGCAGGTCTGGACGCGGATTTTAATAATTCCTGCGTCCAATGTCTCTTCTGCGTCTGGACGCGGATTCTCAAGTCTAGACGCGAATTTTGATAATTTCTGCGTCCAGTATCTTTTCTGCGTCTGGACTATAGACACTTAACACATTTTTTTTTGATAAGATGTCTGACCAAGTGTCCTTTTCTTTTGCAGTGCCACACTCTTCTGCTCCACTCTCCAAGAAGCGCCACTTTGGGCACGTTGGTGGTGCTGACCGTGATTTAACCTTTGCGCTGCAAAGGACTGTACCTGTGACTGCTGACAGGTCGCAGGAGCACAAGAAAAGGCTTTCCAATGTTGACATGATAACTTTTCTGGAGCTTATGACTGACGCAACATTCACAACGGATGCTCGCGTTCCGCTGGAGAAGCCTGCCTTCTTCTTTGGAGACCATATCGGCGATGGTGGCTATTCCATGTATGACGGAGATTATAAATGGCTCCGCCAGATAGGGGATAGAAGATTTTTTTCTTCCGGACATGGAGAGGATGTACCCGCTGTCTTATCTCCAGCACATGTCCGTCCCTCGGAAGATGAAATGGGACCTTTCCCGATATGTCCCTGAGATTACTCTCGGTGACTTAGGCTCCAAAAGGGTATACCGTCATGATAGTCATGATAGGGCGGTTCTCGGCCTGTTCCCCGGGTCGCTCAGGACTGAGCCCTCGGTTGGAGAAACACCAAAACTTGGCACCACTTTCCTCAGCGCATTCATGAAAGTGGAGGGTGATTTTCCGGTTGAGTTCCGTTCGCCCGGGTGGGTTCATTCCACCGAGAAGTATTGGTGGGGCAGGATGGTAAGCTTCGTCCTTGCCGACCTTAGGGACTTGTTGGAGCAAACAGATTTGTACAAGCAGTCAGGGCCGTCCAGTATGGTATCCCACCGAGTTCTCAGAACTTCTTCGGGATCCTAGAGCGTTACAATCCTTTGACGGGGACATTCTTCACTCCGGTTGGAGAGATGGGCCTTGCCATGCACGAGTTGCATGAGGTCTCGGGGCTGGCAACAGGGGACTCTCCCTATGAGGAATATGTCCCAACCACTGAGGAGCTCAACCTTATGAAGAAAGGGTCTCCTCAAGTGTACGAGACTTATTGGGAGGTGTTATGTCACTTCCACATTTGCGATCAGGTAACCTCTTGGAGGTCGGGAGGAGTCAAGCAGCTGTCTTGGGCCAGCTACTTGTTTAACGGCATCAATAAGAAAGATCATCCGGTAAGCCGACTGGCTCCCAGCTCCGACAAGGAGATTGACGACAGGATTAAGGCTTCTGAAGGCTTCTACACCACGGTTTCGAACGAGGATGTTTTCGAACCTGACACGGTTTTCGAAAGCTTTCATCATCAAGCCCGGGTTCCTATCTCCGATCGAGCACTGTTGGCGGGCTTCTTGATGCTGTGGTTGAAGCACTGTGTGGTCCCACGCTGCCATATGAAGTCATTGTTGCCGATGTAGTGTACCCGGCGATGCTCCTGGCCTATGGCTGTCCTATAGCTCTTCTCCCGGCCATGGCGGCTGGCATTCAAAGCGGGTTGCGGGCGTTAACCCAGGCTTTCTGCGAGGCAGGGAAGGCTGTCGACTCCCATGGCAAGCCGATTGTTGACTCAGAGGGGAAGCCGACGGTGAAGCGCCCCAACCCTCGGGTCGAGCTGCCCTACACGTACTTAATGGCTTGGTACGTGATGCACTGCCCCTCTCTGATGACCCCGGTGCCTTGGAGCGAGGGTTTTGTCCCTTTTGTACAGCGGTTGGAGGGTTGTGACTGGCGTAATACTTACATGTATTACGTTCGAAAGTGCATTCTGTCTGCTTCGAACTACCAGCTTAACCGCTGCTTCCCGAGATTCCTGGTGCATCTTTCGGGGAACTATTTACCGACTCCGCAGGCCAAGATGATTTCACTAGGCTGTCAACGGAGATTTTCTGGTGGTTGGTTAACATCCGGCCAGGGTATGTGCTTTTTCGGCAAGGTACCTCATGCACGATCGAGCCATATATGCCGAATCGCTTCGCCCGACAGTTCGGCTATGATCAACTCTACGTCGGCAACCCCAATGCTCGACTCGCCTTCAGTGGGAACTTGTTCGAAGGTGCTCGGGCTTGGTACTATAGCGTGGCCGGAGGGACGGAAGCAACTTTCCGTCTACCTCTCAAGGAGCCAAAGGGCCACACAAGCTTTACCTTCTGTACCTGGTACTTCCAGGTCAACCAGACACCATACTTTGTTCCGGAGTATTCATGCATTGAGAGTATCAATGCAAATTTCGAAGCAAGGTCGGGGTCCGGTAAACGCTCGCGAGGCGTCGAGCAGTATCTGAAGGCTCTTAGGGAAGTCGGGAGAGGGTCGAGGGAGGAGCCACGAGCAACAAAGGCTCGACAAGCAGTGAGTAAGCGTGCTCGAGGCTCTACTTCCACTGCTGACCCTGCCCCAAAGAAGGTCCGAAGAGACTTGACGCCGAAGTTTCTCTATCCGAAGACATCCCTGCTGGTGTTGAGGAACCGAGGGAAGAAGAGGCGGACGAGGATGATGCCCCCTTAGTCCATGCCCGCAGGTTGCGCAGCAGGGGCCCCAGGACTGTGGAGGAAGCGGAGCCTGCTGACAAACCCACCGCCGCTGACGAGGCCGAGCAGTTCGAAGTCGATATCATGAGCGGAGGTGATGTTGAGATTCTGGGGGTCTCAGCTCAGCCCGGGTTTTCCTCAGCTCGCGAAAGAAGAGATGAGGCACAACAACCGGAGGTCGACATCATCAGTGATGTTGAGATTGCAGGAGTCTCAACTCAGCCCGGGTCTTCCCCTGCTCATGAAAGGAGAGATGAGGCACAGCAACCTGGGTCTCCAAGTGTGTTCATCTCCAGTCCTCGGACAGTTGACCCCAGCCCTACCACTGGGGTAATTGGTGGAAGGCTCCAGCTACCGAGGCCTCTCGCGTTGAACTGTCGTCTTCCTTATCCGCAGAGGGAAGCGATTTTGAGGATGAGGTCGACTATGGTGACGAACCCGCTCCTCCTGATCCGAGTAAATTCTCACACATCTCGGAGGAGGAAATACATGGGTGCGAGCCGTTGACGGCATCACCATTGGCGGCAGTTATTCCCGCTGAAGGTACTTTTTTCACCTTCTGACTTAATTTCTCTTTTCATTTTGAAGGGGAGGTTTTAACATTCTCCTTTTATGCTGCAGGGTTGGCCGAGGATATTGAGGCTGCAACCTCCTCGCATATCGAGGAGATGGTGCAAGAGTTGACCCAACCGGAAGGAGTTGAGACTCAAGCCGTCGAGATGCCTCCAGAGAAGGCAACTACTGAAATCGGGGAGACTCCCACTCTGCAGGACGAGGAGGCAACCACTGAAGCTAGGGAGACTTCTACTCTGCAGGATTCGCCCAAGAATTCGATATCTCTGGACCTCCAACTTGGTAAGGAAGTTTTGATGTCTTGGATGTTTCTCTTTTCACCATTGTAGCTAATGTTGAGATAATTTGCAGAGAGAACTGGGGGGATCAGGTGGAGAGTCTGACGGTCAGTGCCCCTCCGGAAGGCCACACAGCTCAAGCCTCGGCCGAGGTTTCTGAGGAGGTCGAGCTCACTACTCTGTCATCAGCTGTGGAGGTTCCTGCAGAGGTAACACCCCCAGAAGCGCTAGTGGCTACTCTTGCTCCTGCCGTACCGTGGTCAGCCCGACTCCTGCGCGAGAAGAGCCGGCTTACATCCCTCACCCCGTGATAGAAAGGGGGTCGGGGAGCACCTCGGGCGATGATACTATGGAGTTCCTGACACGCAAGACGGTGCAGCAGTTCTTTGACTCGATGCGATCATGCATCGATTTCATCCTGTCTGGGGGTAGCTCCTTTGAATTCGCCCGGATGTTTCTCGGAAACTTGGCCGAGAACATCAAGTTGGCCGGAGGCCCTTCGCTAGCCCAGACGTGTCTGCTGGTAGTGGAGCAGCTGGGACAAGACCTGAGAGAGCTTCGATCCCTGGAGGATGCCAGCTCATTCCACGAAGCCCAGGAAACTCTGAATAGGCTCCTTGCTGCTCAAGAGCAGGAGCGAAGGGAGGTGGAGGAGAAGATAATCGATAACACCTGTCTTCTTGAAGGTTTTCAGGCTGATCATCAACGGCTAGCGGTCGAGTCCAAGGAATCTGTCATGATCATACAGGCTGCAAAGCAGGCTATCCTTGACTCTCGGGCTGCTATAGCCAGGGCTGAGGCCATGATTTCTTTTAACGAACAGAGGCTTGTTACCTCTGAAAAGAGGCTAGCGGAGTTAGAGGCTGCCAAGGCGCAAGTTGAAGCAAACCTCTCTGTTCGTTCATCCGAGTTAGAATCCCTCTGAGTACAAGCGCAGGAATTTTTATCTGAGGCGGATCTGCGGGCCCAAGCTCTCATGGAGGCTGAGAAGGCGCGTCAACATAAGATACATCGCCTTAGAGAGCAAATCCGTTCCTTAGCGAACCAGGACTTGTAGCCTTCTTCTTTTTTTTTTTTGTAAAGAAAAAGGACACTCTATTCACCAAGAGTGTTTGTACTTGCTTTTACCATTTCTTTTTTTTTTGAACAGTAAAAGTCTTTGAAGTTTTTGTTCCATCTTTATTGCCTTGCTGTAGATGAATTTAACTTCTTTTAATGAAACGCGGCGTTAACTCAAGTCTTCTTGATGAGAAGCGGCATTGATTCATAGGAACCTAGATAGAACTAAGTTTTTCTGATGAGACGCGGCATCAAATCATAGAGAGAGACGCGGTCATCAGTTCATAGGAACTTAGGCAGAACTAAGTCCTTTTGATGAGACGCGGCGTCAATTCACAGAGAGAAACACGGGTTAATTAATGCGAATCTGTCCTGCTAATGAAGACGCGGTTTAAGCAGACGCGGAGGACGCGGTTTGAGTGAGGTTCATGGCTGCAATCCTTAACTCTATCCAGACGCAGAGTTCAGGATAATGAGGTCTTACGCCCCTTAACATTAACGCAGTCAGGGACGTGGCGCTGTAGACGCAGCTCCAAGATGCTTGTAAAGGTGATGGGCTTTTTCTGCTGAAGTCATAAGCCTTAAGACGCAGCTTTATATGCTTTTCCACTGGGGCCCCGTTTGCTGAAGGGACGCAACTTTGGGTCACGCGGACATTCCTCTGGAATGCAGGTGGACGTCATTCAGTTTGAAAAAGGGGACGCGGATTCCTGGACGCGGCTTTCTCATCTGCGTCTTGATGTAACTTCCCAGGCGTTAAATGCGGCCTGACTTAAAGATTTCATGAGATCTTTCAAGTCTTCACTGACGATTGGGAAACCGGGTCGTCCGTTGTTTCCCGAAGCAGTTGTCCACGCGTTGGTTCCTCATTAGACTCAGGCGTTAATGTCTTTTAATGCAAAACCGGCGCTGGCGGTTTGAGACCAGCGTCTGCGACGCTTCCCGAAGCAACGTTCCACGCGTCAGACTCCTATTGGACTTTGACGGTCGTGCAGTCATTAAGGCCGACGGGAACCATTAATGGCAGTTATCAGGGGCTGCCTATAAATAGGGCTCACCCTCTCCCCCTTTAACAACCCAAAACTTAGACGGTTTTCTTTTGATTTGCTCTGAGATATTCCGCCTTTTTCAGAGTTTCTAACAGGGGTCTGTCTCCATGGATGGAGGTGACTCTGTAGATGAAGATGACCCAGAGCTTTCATGCTTCTGTTTGGTCTCTTCAGGAGAAAGCATCTCTTTGATCATCTTTCATGCCCACGTTTTAATGCAGAGAGTTCAACTCTTAATAGAGGCCTCTGCGCCGTCCTGACTTGCCATGATATTTTTAATCCACCCAGGCTTGCACCTTGGCATCTCTTAAAGAGATATCACCATCTGGATGAAGTCTTAGTTGGTGCATTCCTTTTTTTTTGGAATTTGCGCCATCGACTTGAACTTCTCTGGACGCGAGTACAGAAGTCTTTGGCACTTGGCGCTGGCTTTGCTCATGAAGCTCGCGTTTTAAGGCCACTGACTTGGATGAATTCCAACTCGGGTTGAAGGTTTCAGACCCGAATCTTGCAACTCCTGTTCATTCAACAGGGAGATGGCAATTTTTTTCGGCGTCTGAGTCTTTTCGCGCCTGGTGTGTTAGATGCAGATGCAGAAAATTGGACTGCGTTTGAACCCTGCGTGTATCACAGTTTTAACTCGCGTCTGTTTCTGCCACCGCGGAAGTTTTGGCTCACTGCGTGGGTCATTCCCGCGTCTGTAGTCTTCGGCAATAACTGCGTCTGTCACTTAGTTTTCTCTGTTGAAGTGTACTAAGTTCCAGATGTTCTGATTCCTTTGTTTATTCCTTGCAGGTAGGCTTGATCGTCCTTTTTCTCGTTCGCTGGGCCCGTGGGAGAATATATCGGCCAGCGAACTTGTTCGATGTTCGTCCACAAGGGAAGAAATCATAGTCTCTGTCGTCCACAAGGGAAGAAATCACGATCCCTGACGGGGACTTAACCCTCGTTAAGATCTCTTTGAACGTGACGCACCCGTCATGCTTGCGGGCTGGTCACGGTCACAGTGGGTATGGCGGCGAGGGGGTTACGGTGGATATAGTGGCAGATAGCATCCCCTTCCTCTCTCACCTCAGAAGTGACATCGAAGACACTCCATGTTTGTTGGATGGCCTTCTGGCGAAAGAGATGCTCATGAATGAAGGGTTGCAGGGCTTTCTGCTGCCACTGGACCTCAAGAACACCACTGCTCTTAGCTTAGTCAGCTAGGGCTCTTTCGATGTTTACATCATGCATCGTGGTGCGGCTAGCTTCTATTGTCACCACAGTTTGGCGCCTTTCCAAACATCGTGCACTTGGAATCAGATGCGGCTTCAAGGAGTGAGTACGGCCTCTGAGAGAGAGAGAGAGGGACTTCTTTGTAGTCCTTAATTGTAACACTCAATCTTATTGTATTAGAGAGCGTTTTGTATCACTTTCATATGCCTGGATATAAATAAAAGTGACATTTTTCTTTCTGCCTCTTTCTATTGTCTTGAACCTTTTGTCTTCAGTCAGACGCATAGAAGCAGAAGATCTTTGACTTCGTCAAAATTATGATGATAATCTTAATAAGTCAAATTTTGTAGGGAAAGATCCTATTTCAGGAACTTTCACAATACTGTCAGAGGTGTAATATTAACTTGACAGAGATGAAATAATATTTGGTGGACCTGTCAATCTATAAAGGAGAATGACAAGTGAAAATGGGCCTTTATCAAGGTTTAGGATTCACTTGATTAAGCTTAGCTGGGGATTTGAAGGAAAACACTGTTAATGGTGTAGTATTAACCTAACAATGTGTTTAGGTAGACTTGTTATTCTGTTGAAGAGAATAACAAGTGAGACTAGACTCGCAGGGAATCTAGGAAAATCTTTACCGTTAGAGGTGTGATATTAACTTAACGGGTTGAAAGTTGTCTTGCCAGAAGTGTGATGTTAACTCGACAAGAATGTGAATCAGAGGTGTGATATTAAGTTGACTCAGAAGCATTTCAGCTTTCGTTTGGGAAAACTGAGAGTGTCACTGACATAGGTGTGATGTTTAACTTGACAGTGAGGGTAATGCTAGAGGTGTAATGTGAAACTTAGCATTGGTCATCTCGGCTTGGATAAGGAAGTCGAGGAAAAGTCATGGCCATAGGTGTATTGTTGAACTTAGTAATGACTTAGATGCTAGAGGTGTAATGTTAACTTAGCATCATTCGTTTCAGCTTCAACACGGAAGTCTGAAGGAAAGTGACTGTCAGAGGTGTGGTATTAAACTTGGCAGAAACTTAATGTACTGTTTAGAAATATAATGTTAACTTAACAGTAATTTGTCAGAGGTGTGATATTAACTTGACTGAAACTTGATTTGCGATATGAGCAATTTGAGGACCTGTCGTTCTATTGATAAGAATGGACAGGTGGAGTTTGAAGTGCCAGAGGTATAGTGTTAACTTGGCAACAACTGTATTTTGTAGACCTACCATTCTGTGGATGAGAATTGGTAAGGGATTTTGGAGGGAGAGTGGAGTTGAGTCCACTTAGGATTTTTAGCAAACCCTCAGCTATCAACGGGTTGATATGCCTTTACCAACTACCGTTTGAGTTGGGCTAGCCATGCTATTCCCCTCAGCATGATGAGTTGTTAAAGACTTATGTTGGGCTTAGAAGCCAACATTTTCCTCTATCCCTAGCCGTTGGAGGCGTTGGATATTAATGAAGAAACTCTTCTTGTTTTGATCAGAGGTGTAATTTTGAACTTGATCAGCAGAAGAATACCATTTAAGGATAGTATTTCTTCAAGAACCTGCCATTGATAGACATCATGAGTGTATCGCCATTCGAGGTTATGAGGCGATATGATCCATTCGAGTAGACTGACTCTACCACAAACGGTCCTTCCCATTTGGGTTGGAAATTTCCTTTTGTCTTGTGCGTCATCACCATGGGTCTTCTGACGGCTAAGACAAGATCGCCTTTCTTGAAAGTTCGCATTTTAACTTTTTTGTTGAAGGCTTTGGTAATTCGAGCTTGGTAAAGCTCGATTTGTTGTTGGGCCTGCAAACGCTTATCGTCTAAGGCCTCCAATTCTTGGAGTCGCTGTCGATGCTTCTCCTCTGTTGTCATCTCCGCTCTCAAGGCGACGCGTAAAGATGGAATTTGGATTTCCAGTGGAAGTACGGCTTCACACCCATATACCAAAGAAAATGGCGTGGCTTTAGTTGGGGTTCGCACAGTTGTGCGATAGGCCCATAAGCATTCACCTAGCTTATCGTCCAAGTCTCGTTGACTTTTCGAGACGAACTTCTTGAGAAGCTTGCCAATAGTCTTGTTGAAAGCTTCTGCGAGGCCGTTAGCGGCAGGATAGTATGCCGTCGAGGACACACTCTGGATTCTGTACTTAGCGCAGAATCTCTGGAACGCCTGGCTGATGAACTGGGGTCCATTGTCATGGACAATTCGCCGAGGTACACCGAAACGGTAAATAACGTGATGTTTCACGAACTTGATCACGTTAGACGATTTTACCTCCTTCAGAGGAATAGCTTCGGCCCATTTAGAGAAATAATCGGTTATTGTCAAAATAAACCGATGTCCTTTTGATGATGGTGGGCTGATAGGACCAACCACATCCATCCCCCACATTTCAAATGGCCAGGTAGAGGTCGTGGAGTGGAGGTACCCTGGTGCTTGATGGATGAAATCGCCGTGCACTTGGCAGGCGTGACATCTTTTGGCATAAGTGATGGCATCGGCAATCATCTTGGGCCAGTAGTAACCCAATCTTTGGAGTCGATGTGCCAGTTTGGGCCAGGTTGATGGGCTCCACACATACCATCGTGGGCTTCTTTCAATACCTCTTGGGCCTCCTTTGGTGAGAGGCACCGGAGCAAGACCCTGTCATGCGATCGACGATACAATGTTCGTGCAATCGCATTGTAGTAAAATTTAGGGGCTTTCCTTCGAATGGCAGCCGCTTCCTTGGCGTCCTCAGGCAGGATGCCATACAAGACATAGTCGATATAGGGGAATCGCCAGTCTTTAAGCTCTGGCCGGTTGACAATTCCAGCGCTTCTTTGCCTTGATACTCTCCCTTTGACTCCTGATAGTCTTCGAGGGCAGTTCTCGGGCAATACAGGTCGTGGCTGTAGACGAATACCTTCTCCATTGCTCCAGCTGGAAGAGCTAAGGAGGCCGCGAGGGACGCCAGTGCATCTGCATGCGCATTTTGCCTGCGCGGTACATGATCAATGTAGAAGTTTGTGAACCTCTCGGCCATGTGGATAGTTGCGTTGTAGTAGGGTACTAGGTCCTCATGTCTGACTTCGTACTCCCCGCGAACTTGGCTAACAATGAGTTTGGAGTCACCGTATGCCTCGAGATTTTTAACGCCAATCTCATCGGCGAGCTGCATCCCAATCAAAAGAGCGTTGTATTCTGCTACATTGTTGGAGCAAGGCTCAGTTAGCGAGACAGCTCGAGGAATCACATAGTTCTGTGGCGAGACGAGTACTACTCCTACTCCCGCTACAATGTGTCCCTTTGGGCTTGTTCTGGATGCACCGTCAAAGAAGAGTTGCCACACTTGACTTTGAACGATGTCTGAGTTAGGCAGGCTTCAGCGACCTCATCTGGGAGATCGTCGTAAAGTTTGGTTGCCCTCGGATCTGGATGCTCAGCCAGAAAACCGCCACCGCTTGTCCTTTAATGGCCTTCTGTGGTAAAAAGTGCATTCATATTGAGATAACAATATGGCCCATTTTGCCAGTCGGCCATTTAGCGATGAAGGTTTGTCATGAGTAACCTCAAGGGGTTGACTTTTGATATGACATTTATGGTTTGGCCCGCCAGGTAGTGTCGCATTTTCTGAATGGCGAACACCAGTGCCAAACATTCCTTCTCGATCGGGTTGTACCGATGTTCGGCTCCGATCATTGTTCTACTCAGATAGTAGATCGCTTGCTCTCGTCCTTGGTCATCATGCTGAGCTAGTAGAGCTCCCAAAGAATGATCCATTGCCCGGACGTATACCAGAAAGGTTTCCGGATATCGGAGCTGCAAGGACTGGTGTTGGGTGAGGTATTGCTTGATTTCTCAAATGCTTGTTGACAAGCGTCGTCCCAAATGAACGAGACACCCTTCTTTCATTAGCTTAGTGAAGGGTTGGCATCTTCCGGAGAGGTTTGAGATGAACCTACGGATGTACGCCAATCGTCCTTGCAATCCCCTGAGTTCCTTGAGATTTCTCGGAGGTTGCATCTCCCGGATAGCGCGAACCTTTTCCGGGTCCAGATGAATTCCCGTGGAGGTTACAACAAATCCTAGGAATTTGCCACTGGCCACCCCCAGGAAGGACTTGGTGGGATTCATCTTCAACTGATGAGCTCGCATGATGTCAAAAACCACTTTCAGGTCAGCTATGTGATCATCTTTAGTGCGGCTTTTTACCGCGATGTCGTCAACATAACATTCCACCGTTTTGCGTATTTGCTGATGGAAAATGGCATTCATGGCCCTTTGATATGTTGCCCCTGCGTTCTTCAGTCCGAAGGGCATGACGGTGTAGCAATATACCCCTAGAGGTGTCCTGAAGGAGGTATGCTTTTCGTCATCAGGATACATTTTAATTTGATTGTATCCTGAGAATCCATCCATGAAGGACATTCGTTCGAATCCACAAGTATTGTCAATCATGACATCTGTGATTGGCAGTGGGAATTCGTCTTTGGGGCAAGCCTCGTTTAGATCACGGAAGTCGATGCAGATCCGGATCTTCCCGTTCTTCTTGGCAACTGGGACAATGTTGGCTACCCAGTCGGGATGTTGTTCTTCCCTGATGAAGCCAGAATCAATAAGTTTTCTGACTTCTGATTGAATTGCCTCCATTATCTCTGGACGGAACTGTCGCTGCTGTTGTTTGACAGGTTTTGCGTCCGGATTGATGTTGAGGCGGTGCATAGCCACTTGAGGATCAAGTCCAGGCATGTCCTCGTAATTCCAGGCGAAGACGTCTATATACTCTTGTACAAGAGATATTAGATCCTTCTTCTCCGAAGGTGACAGGCCGTCACTTATGAAGATGGGCTTAGGATTGGCCTCATCTCCTAGATTGACTTGAACAACCTTGTCTTCTGTGGGTGGCTCGCGCTGTTCAAAGCGGGTATCCCAAAGAGTATTTAAATGTTTGATCCAAGGATCTGTATCAGATTGGATCATTTCTTCATCTCCGTCTTCCAGGTGGCTTGTTGAAACCATGTTCACTGAAAGTTCTCTGAAGATGTTGCCGACACTGACATCCGACTCCCACGATGACGTGCCTGAAGAGTAATTATGACCTGATGGCCCTCCAGAATCAGAGGCTGATGGGATCGGAGTCGATACATAGCCCAACCCCCGGCGCGTCCGATGATAATAATCGGGGGCTTTCCCTTTCGGCACAAAGGATCGAAGTAGCGTTCTCCTTCCTTTGCCGAAGTTCAACCCGGGTCTGTTGGTTAGATCGTATCCCATGCACTTCATCATTTTGAGCGCTTTTGGTTCATAATGACCGAACTGGGGGGATTCCTCCTCGCCTTCCGATTCTTCGTGGGGCGTTGGTTCAGACGAGATTCGCCCAAAAAGAATTGGTTTTTGGCCTTTCCGTCTGGCTGGAACCATAAATATAGATTCTTGCGCATTACCATTATCTTGGTATGTCCCGAAGGATGATTTTACTGGTACATGCAACGATGTCAAAGCATCCATTGCCGACCAGAGGTCATCATCTACATCAGTGCTAGTATCTGACGGTATTGAATCAGAAGCAAACACAGAAAATACGCTAAATCTAATTCTTCATTAATGTACCAACCGCCTACATCGTCGGTGGTATTATCAACATCGAGCTTATCAATGCTCTTTACAGGTGGATCTAGCTCCCACACACACTCATCTTCCTCCAGCTCAGTATCGGCTTCATTGCCAGAGTCTGGTTCTTTCGGTTGCGGGACTTCATCCGTCTCCCCGGGATCTTGGTACAGTAAGGAGTCTGTGAAATAATTCTCGACCCCTTTGAATGGATGCCTTTCGGCAATCAACGTCTGCACCTTTCCATTCTCGTCAATGTATTTCATGACTTGATGGAGAGTAGAGGGAACGATGGAGTTGCGGTGAATCCACGGCCGTCCCAGCAATAGGTTGTAGGAAGTGTCGGCATCAATGATGTAGCATGTCACTTCCGACTTTAAACTTCCAATCTGGCATTTGAGCTTAATCTTCCCCATCGGACGGGTCCTATTGGCATTGAACCCGTAGATAGTTGTCTGGGTAGGGCTCAAACGATGAGTAGGAATGCCCAGATGTTGCATGACCCGGCGAGGCATGATGCTCAACGCGGACCCTGGATCTACCTGAATGCGGTTCACTTCAGATGATCCAATATACCCTGTGAAGTACAGGGGTCGATCATGCTTCCCTTTAACCTGCATATCCTCTGCCGTGAAGGTGATGCAGGGGGCATTCTGGGAGGTGTGGAGACAATTCTCTACATCTTCCTCCTTCGGCACCTGGGTCATGAAGACCTCAGCGTTTGCCAGAGCCTCTTGTAGAGCTTCTCTGGTTGACTTTGACAGCCTAAGAAGCTCATACAAGGTAATCCGTGCCGGGATGTTAGCCAATTGAGCCAGGACATCAAAGCGGTAAGGCGCCGTAGATCCTTCCGCGATGCCCTTTTGAAGGGCTCGAGAAAATCGAGTCTCCTTCTGTTTCTCCACTGGTTGTTTTGTGGAGGGCTTGGTTGGCTCTGCAGCTGGTTGTGGAGGGGTTGCCGCCGTTTCGCCATACTGCTTCAAGTAGGGCTGTCCTGAGCGGGTTTCTGCCACTAGCCGACCGGGTTCTGCGGCCAGAACTATTGTCTCCTCTTCCGAGTCGGTTAGCGAAGGAATATCGGTATCCGTTTCTCGAGAAGAGGCACACACCACATTGGAGGATGACGCCTTTGCCTTGCCTTTGGACTTCTTATTAGTTACAGTAGTCCATTGCTGGGCGTCAACAAGGTCAGGGTGGACCCACATGATTTCCCTCGAGGTGTAGGGACGGGTACTAGGCCCTTCTCTTGTTGCTGGTGAGGATCCGTGTTGACCACTCTTAGCTCTCCTTTCGGAACAGGGACACCCCCGAAGGCGTTGGGGGTTGTCTTCCGAACTGGAGAACTGACGTCATGTTAGCCGTCACCTTCTTCTGCTCTGGTCGGAGTTTTAATACCTCCGCGTCAATCAGGGCCTGAAGGATATCCTTGAAGACGTAGCAGCTTTTGGTGGGGTGTCCCAACATTCTGTGGTATAAGCAGTAATTGGGATTATCGGTTTTACCGACTTCTCCAGGGCGCCTGGCTTCAGGGAGCTTCAGTCTATTGCTCTTGTTGAGTAGTTTAAAGAGCGAATCGACATGTTCCTCCTTGAAAGAATACTGCTTGTTGGCGCGTGGCTGGCTCGAAGAGCCACTCGCCTTGACCGGTTGAGGTTTGGCGGGAGATTTGGTCTCTGTTGCCAAATTATCCTTCCGCTTTGTTAGAGGGATGTGTCTGGCGCACGCCTGGTTGACCTCTCTGGCCGTGGCTTCCCTTCTTCTGCCCTGACGCGGGCGACAATCTCCTCAGCCTGTTCACCTTGTTGGACCAGCTGCTTCCAGGTGCGGCTTTCAGCAACTCCTATTTGAGCAAGGAGTGAGGTTTGGAGATTGTGGCGACATGTTTCCACCAGGGTGACCTGGGTCATGCCGCTCGGACATCGGAGTGCCACATTCCGAAATCTTTCCACGAAAGATTTGACGGACTCTCCCTTTCGCTGTTTGGTAGCCTAAAGGGTGGGCATCGTGACTTCCGAGTCGTCTTCGAAGAAGCGCGTTAGAAATAGCTTCTCCAAATCGCCCCAGTTCTTGATGGAGCCTTCTGAGAGTTTCATAAACCATTCAAAGGCGAGCCCTTTCAGGGTGCCAATGAACAGTCGTGCCAAGATGGCATCGTTGTCTACTACATTCCTGTTTGGGATTTAAAGTAGTAGATGTGTTGGTTGGGTGACCCTTTCCCATCGAATGCTTGAAGGGTGGAGCCTTGAACTTGGACGGGTATGGAACCAAGTCCCATTCAGCAGGATAGGGCCGGACCACTCCAGCTTCTTGGAGGCCTTTACGGTTGGTAAGGGCCTCGAGGCGTTGCTCCAATTGACTCATTCTTTTAGTATGAGCCTTTCCCTGGTCTTGGTCGCCCTTTACTTGCGACGAGGATTTGGACGAACTAGAAGTAGATCGCGGCCTCTCCTCAGAAGGTTCGAAGAAGATGAGCTTTCTCCCTTTTTCCCTTTGCCCTTCGTCTTTTTAGGAGGAGATTTCCTCCTGTCTTCGAGCAACTGTGCAAGCATCTGCTTGAGGGAGTCGATAGATTCCTGCTGAGAAAGAATCATATCCATTTGTGCCTTCTGGATTTGTTCTAAACGTCTAGCCGTTTCCTCAGGAGTGCCTATCATGTAGGCGGAGGCCTCCTTCTCAACGGAAGAGTTTGAAGCCCGTGATTCCGCTACGGCGGAGTGAGAATCATTCACTTTAATGCCATGGGCTAAGGCATTATAATCAATCGGGGGAATGGCCCCAGTCCGGGTGCGAGTGTGTTGATACACCCCTTCCGGTTCAGAGTCAGACTCATCCGAGCTGACTGCAGGTTGTTTTCCCTTACTCCTGCTTGTCATATTCGCAGTGAGCTCCGGGTACTCAATGTCAGAGAAGGTTTCTCCTTCTGTGGGAGTGCCTTCTTTTGGCTGACGGGGGAATCAGGGTCAGCTGTCTAACTAAAGACTGCTGGTGCACACCTGAACCACAACGGCACTCGGAGAGCATAGAGATGAGCCGTTGGCAGCAACATGATGAAGTGACCTGATTGGCACTTCTTTTCTTCGTCAAGTAATCTCTCAGATCCACGGGAGGGGGATCGAAGAGATTAACCTCGCAACGTCAAAGACGGGAGGCATCCATGTGCTGTACAGCCTGGGCGCGGGTTTCAGGGACGCGATTTTCGCGCCACGGCTGTAAGATGCGCGTCTGGCGTCTCTGTTGGGACGAGACGCGATTGTCGCGCTACCGCTCGGTGCGTCGGGGCAGAGACGTTTGAGAGAGGATGGGCTGCTGGCCCCCACGCCTATGGGCGCGTGCCTCTCGCGCTTGATGAGGCGCAGAGGTTTCACCTTGGCGTTTGGTGAGTTGGTCTTCAGAGGACGTAGCTTGAGGAGTTCGCGCATTTGGGCCGCCAAACGCGGACTTCACGTGTTGGACGTGGCGCGGGCAAGGCGCCAGATTGTACGTCGCGTCCAGCCTCAGTCGGACAAGCAGAGGTTCCAACTTGTAGCTGACGCGCACAGTCTCCTCTGTCGACGCTCAGCGTTTCGGTTGCGTCGTGGAGGTGGAGAGTGACCAACGACGACCTGATGCTGGACACCAGAGATTTTGACCACGCGGTCTCCTGAGAGACGCTGACGCGTGTGTTCCGTGCTGCGCGGTTGATCGCAGCGGCAGTTGTGCCTGAGATCACGCGGGCCTTCTGAGAGGCGTTGGCGCGTGTATCTTGCTTGGCACAGTTGGCAGCCGTGCCGAGGGAACTTCGGATCGGGCTTCGGGCCATTCCCCGTCGAGACCCTGCGTCAGACGCGGGTCTTTGGGCTCTTGGAGCCTGCAGAGAGAAACTCTTCGTATTTCGCCTGGTCGAACTCGACAACGAGCGATTCGACCATCTTCCCTTACGAAGGACGTCATCTTGCGCCACGATTTGCTCATCAGTGACAAATGTAGTCCCCAGCGGAGTCGCCATCCCTCTTGTATGCGCCGGAAAAAGAAATAAAGGTGTTCGCTGTAAAATTTCCTTGAATCAGATGAAAAAATTACAACAAAACTATTTCCTCCTTCCAGTTACAAGGGAGGGAGGATGTTGAGTCTTGAATCCTCCCTTTTGTTAGTGCTGGGTTCTTCGTGTGGCTGTGGAGAGTGAATCTTGTTCTCCGTTGACCGGATGACCGTCGGGATCGTCAAGGATCTTCTCTTTGGCTGGTAGAAGAGTAACACAGGTCTCTCTACCAAAACTCTCAAAGAGAAGGTAGGCAAAGGGGCAACTCGTACGCAGCGAGCTGTTGAAGAGTTGAGCTCTCTCTTGCTTCTCTCTCTCTGTCTGCCTGTTGTCTATCTCTGATCTCTCCTTTTTCTCCGAAAATCCGACCCCTTCTTCATAGCGACGGGGCTATTTATAGAGGCTCCAGGGGTGAACGTGCCCCCTAAAGTGCTCCACAATGAGGGGCTGACCTCCCCGCTATGTGGGCGGCGACTAGCCCCATAACCAGGGCGGTTATAACCGAGGCGCGGGTTTTTAACCCACGCGCTTGATACTGTGACGCGGGCTTTGGGCCCTTGCGCCTTGATGCTGAGACGCGGGTGTCGAGCCCACGCGTTTGATGTTGAGACGCGGGTGTCGAGCCCACGCGCCTTGATGCTGAGACGCGGGTGTCGAGCCCACGCGCCTTGATGATGAGACGCGGGTGTCGAGCCCACGCGCCTTGATGCTGAGACGCGGGTGTCGAGCCCACGCGCCTTGATGTTGAGACACGGGTGTCGAGCCCACGCGCCTTGATGCTGAGACGCGGTTGTCGAGCCCACGCGCCTTGATGCTGAGACGCGGGTGTCGAGCCCACGCGCCTGATGTGGAGACGCGGGTGTCGAGCCCACGCGTCTAGAACTTGAGGCTCTGCTTTTTAATGGCTTGTCTTTAGTGATTTTAGACAGCCTACATTATACCGTCGAGCATCACCCACACACACGACTAATTTCGGGGCATGGCTCTGATACCACTTGAAGGACTCGGGGCTCCATCCCAAAAGACTAGTCTATTGGGTGGATTGCCCAAATACTTATAAGCCCAAGACCATCCCCACGTCTAGCCGATGTGAGACTATTTGTTCGACCCCACCCACAACCAAGAGCAATGTTGTATGTGATTCCTTTCACTTTGCATAGACAACATCATCATTCAAAGAAATTTTTTATTTCTTAGATAGTTAGATTCCTTTCTAGATTGCAGCCTTGGACCAACACCAGTAGTTTCTAGCTGAAGTATGTCTGCCCCGTCTCCAACGATGATACTTTTGCCCACATGGCCATGTAGAAATTATTACTAATGAAAGATGTGATCTTATGGCAAGGCATATCAAAATGAGGGGCACCTTTTGGGTACATAATGCCACATATTGCTTTTAATGTTGTTTTATGATTTTAATGTGCTTTGTGAGGAGTTCCTTACTTAAGGACAGACCCATTAGGTGAATGGATTTTTGGGATATGAAGAGCTCCGAATATGGATGTTCCAAGATCTCCCCTGCTCCTCTATGGCTAAATCTTAAGAATTGGCAGAGGGAGCACTGGTATGGGGTTATATTTGCAATATCTTGAGTAAACTTTTCTCCTTTATGCACTCCTTTTGTAGTCTTGGTGAGTGGCCTTCCTAATTATTAGAGCATCCTTTTGTCTTTTGGACCCTTTATGACCAAAACTTTTGACTGCTTGAGGCTCGTAAGAGAAGGGAATGGAATAGAGGAACAAATTTAGAGTTATACGACTCAACCAATATGGTTCACATATGGATTCTTAAAGAAGAATATATAGTTTTTCATGTCTGCTTTCTCTTTGACTCAATGCCAACTTCTATTTGTGATCATGTCTATAACATAACTGAGACTTTCTTGCAGGATCAACAAATTGTGATTAATTCTATATGTTCTGGAATTTTGATTTGATTGTGTGCGAAAATTCAGCAACGAAAGGGTAAGGAAAGAAAGTATTGGAAAATCCGATCTTTGTAGGAATATAGAACTTGAAGAAAGAACGGCGAGAAAGTATTGAAAAGAAAAGGACAATAAGTAGTATGACTGTAGTGATACACATAGCAAAATATTAGCAGAAATAGCAATTATGCTCATAGTAGGCAATGTTTAATTGCAACATCTCCGTTCCAATGAAAATTTCATTTATGCATTTCTCTAACTAAAGTCATCTGCAAATTTGTCTATTTCGCCATATTCATTTGGAACTCTTTTTGGCGTATAAGCGTATGCTAGTGCTTCGCATGCTTAGGGCTCAGAGCTTCATTCATCTCTCTTTTTTTTTTTGATTGAGAAAAAAATTTCAGTTCCTCTTTGCCTTGGTTTTTCTTGACATGCAAAAGCAAACACATTGATTTGGTCCATCTGACTGCAAGTATATGGTTTCAAGATAGTGGATTATATACTGCAACTATATTCCTTTGTTACTGTGTATCAATATTCTCTCTTTCATCACTGTCAGTATTAGCATCGTCCGTAACTTCTGTTTTATGCAACTTTATACTCTTATGCATTATTCATGCACTCACTTATGTACGGGTGCATGCATCACACAAGCTAGGATTTTGTCTTTGAAAAGAAAAAATGAGATCTCCACTCCACTAGGTTTCTATTGCAACATCTCGGAGAATCGAGTAGTGCCCTCCAATAGGTTATGGATCACTAGATGAGCACACTAGGACTCTCTGATAGAAAGAGAAAAAAACTACTTAAGATCTGGACCCCACACGTACATAGAGACAGTGGACCCCAATTTGCCTGGGTTCCGTTCATGTGTGTGAGACAAATACATATATTATGAGAGAGTTAATCTCGTGTTGATTGCTCTCTTGTAATATTTTTATAAGAGGTCTAAAGAATTTAAAACTTTATTCTCTATAAATTCTAAATTTTTTTCACGTGTCAATGTAAGAATGACCGTCTTATAATATGTGTGTGCTCACACATGAATCGAATCCAATTTAGCCATTGTTGCAAGGAAAGCACAGCCCAACCCTCAAAACCTAGATGGCCTTGAAAAGAAAGAAAAGCAAAGCTTAAAAATGCAAAAAGAAGCCACTTTCTTTCACCTTATACACACAACTGGTTACATAATCCCCTCCAGATAGACTGGAATAAAGTCAGATCATAGATACACAAACAACCTTCACAAATCAAACAATCTCCCACTTCTTCCTCGTTCTCCGAAACCCACTCAACCATCTCATTCCTTCCTCTGCTTTAATCCTACGCTATAAATCTTTCATTCCTTTCTGGGTAGCCCATCAGACCAAATCCCCCCCAGGACCACCTCTTTTGATCGATATTGCTTACCTAATCAGGAAATTTAGGATCACAGAATATGAGAGCAGGAGGTAGCACAGTCGTCCAACAGTCCCTAACGCCAGAGGCGTCGGCTATGGTAAGGCAAGCCGTGAGCCTTGCTCGCCGGCGTGGCCATGCTCAAGTGACCCCTCTCCATGTGGCCACCGCCATGCTCTCCATCCCCACAGGTCTCCTTCGCTCTGCTTGTCTCCAATCCCACTCCAATCCCCCCCCCTACGGTGCAAGGCCCTCGACCTTTGCTTCAGCGTTGCCCTGAACCGCCTTCCCTCCTCCTCTCAGATTCTAATGGGACCTTACCGTGCCCATCACCAATCCCCTTCCCTCTCCAATGCCCTTGTTGCTGCCTTCAAGCGGGCCCAGGCCCACCAGCGCCGTGGCTCCGCTGTTGATGCCCAGCAGCAACCAGTGCTTGCAGTCAGGATTGATGTCGAGCAGCTAATCATCTCCATCTTGGATGACCCTAGTGTTAGTCGAGTCATGAGGGAGGCCGGGTTCTCGAGTATACAAGTGAAGGCCAATGTGGAGAAGGCTGTTTCTTTGGAGATGGCTTCCCTTCCCAAACCTAACCCTAACACTAGCAAACCAAAGCAAGGTGGCAGCCTTAGGAATGAGGAGGTGATGACTGTGGTAGAGACACTGATTGGGAGGCAAAAGAGGAGTATTGTAATTGTAGGGGAGTGCTTGGCCTCCTCTGAGGGAGTAGTTAGAGGTTTCGTGGATGTAGCAAAGAAAGGAGAGATGCCTGCCGATTTGAAGAATCTTCAGATCATTCCTCTTCCACTGTTGCTGTCCTTTGAGAAGATGCCAAGGGAGGAGGTCGAGAAGAAGGTTGATGAGCTGAGGTGTCTTGTGAGAGGCTGCAGGGTTGTTTTGTACTTGGGAGATCTCAAGTGGGCCGCTGATTATTGGATAAGTTGCGAGGAGACAAGGGAGGGCTTGTATCGGTCTATAGAGAGTGTCGTGATTGAGATTGGGAAATTGGTGCATAGTGGTAGTGATGATTTTTGGCTAATGGCAATTGCGACGCAGCAAACTTTTTTGAGCTGTAAGGTTGGGAACCCTTCACTGGAGACTGTTTGGGGTCTTCAGCCTCTTACTCTTCCTCCTGTGAGCTTGGATTTGAGCCTCAACTTTGATAGGTAGAGAACACGATTCTATGTTACTCTAACTTAATTCTTTTCTCCTTATTCCGATAGGTCAAAAAGTTTTCAAACGTTTGAATTTATTCCATAAATAAAACTTTGATTTTGCTAAATAATTGAAGATAGTGTATCACTAGTTATTTACATCTTGTTGGCTTTCATTAAATTTTACGAAGGAAGTGAGATGCGTGTTTTTTCTTTAATTATTACTATAGCTTGCCTTGCCTAATTTCTCTTTTTCCTGTGCTGAGATGATCTCCATTCTTCCTCTTAGTAATTACTAGATATTTTAGCATGTTAATGAGTTTTGTTAGTGTGATATTATTTACAAAAGTCTTATTCATAATCTCTTTGGACTATCATAGACTAATCAAATTTCATAGTTTTTTCTTCTTTGATAATTCATTAACATCTCACTTTTGCTTTTCTAAAGTGCCGATAACTGTATATACTCTTTGTGCTCCAAAATCTTCTATTAATCATTTATTCTGCAAATTTCTTGCAGTAATCTATATAGCCAGCTCAGAACCAACAGAAACGACGAAGATGGACCTCATTGGCACTTACTAAAAGATGGAATAGGAAATGAGCTCACTTCCTCACCTGTTGGTTCAACGAACATTACTAACAGTAACCATAGGACTTCAATTTTGCCTCCATGGCTTCTACAGCATAGAGAAGAGAGCAGAACAACCACCATTAGTGATCTGGTAATAACCTTATATATCTTTTCTGTACCAGTTAACAGTAGAATAAAGTAGTAATATTCATGCATTTATGATTCATCTTCACGCTTAGGTATCTCTTCGTGTCAAAGATCAATGCAAGTGGAACTCAGTACTGAATTCAGACAACAGACAACAGCATCATTCCTTAAAGAAAACCCTAGATTTCTCTTTAGCCTCTCCATCTTCTTCCTCTCCATCCGGTTCACAACACACACGCCAAGCCTCCTCCTGTAACCCGAACTCGACTTCTTCTACCAAAACCATTGAAGTGGAATACCTTCCAAAATTCAAGGATCTATGTGCTGAGAATCTCAAGACCATGTGCAATTCATTGGAGAAAGTCTCACGCCATAATGAAATAATTCCAAAGATTGCAAGCACCATCATCCAATGCCGGTCCGGTATGATGGGAAGAAAAGAGAGGTCGCGAGCAGCTGGAATCAAGGAAGAAACATGGTTGTTCTTCTTAGGCAATGACACTGAAGGCAAAGAGAAGATTGCAAGGGGGCTCGCTGCCCTGGTCTTTGGTTCCACACAGCTTTTGTTTCAGTTGGACTTAGTGAGTTCTCATCATCCAGCGATCTGGGAATTAAGAGGTCAAGATCGGAAGCAAGCCATAGCTATCTTGAGAGGTTAGCCGGTGCAATCAAGGAAAACCCTCATCGTATTTTCTTGTTGGAAGATATAGACAACCTAGATTACCACTCTCAGATGGGCATTTCGAATGTTATTAGAAGCGGAATGATACGGTGTTCAACTGGTGAAAATGTTAGTGTTGGTGATGCTATTATAGTTTTGAGTTGTGAGAGGTTTGATTCCAGTTTGAGAGCTTGCTCTCGTCCTGTTAAGCAGAAACTCAATAGCGAAGAAGTAGAGAAAGAAGGCACATGCGAATGCGAGGAAGAGAGAACTGCTTCTGCCAGTTTTGATCTCAATCTTGATGCTGAATGTGGAGAGGTGGATGGGTCCTTTGATGATGCTGGGCTTCTTGGGGCTGTAGATAGTACGTTCATCTTCAAATGCCCATGTGAATTGTAGTTCATGATGACCTTTAGTTTGTTAGTTAATTTTCTTGGCTCTTGTTTCATTGGTTGATTATTTTTAGTTTGTTAGTTCATGATGACTTTCAGTTGTTTGACACTTCATTTTTGTGAATTTTAATTAAAATTGTTTTAATCTAGTATTGTTGACTGCCTAATAACATGTTTACCTTGTTTTAAAATTTGCTGACCTTTCTCATTTCATCTCATTTCATTTTCTCTCAGCACTAGTATTGTTGATTTCTTCTGCTAGTTTAACCTAGTTGTCCTTTTTTTCTGTAGTTTGATACAATGTAAAAAATTGGAAAATCCTTTACTGTACTTTGTTATAAACAAGCATATCTGAAATCTATTTTTGATATATTATTTTCAAAAACTTAGAGGGTATTCCTACGTTGGGATGCACCTTTTTTTCTTTTTTAATTCCTCTACTTCCTCTTTACACTATGGTTACTTTTCTTTCTTTTTCTTATTTGCCTATTTCTCCTTGTGTCAAAGAAAGTAGCATAATTTTTTTTCATACTTTGGGAAAAAATATTCAAGTTAAAATTTGCAATATATTTAGCCTGTTCGCTTTTATTGTCACTTTAAATTAAAGGATAAAGTGCAAAAAGTATAAACCATCAATTTTTCAAGGTGTGCTTCACAAACCATCGTGATCCATTATATGTTGATTTATCTACAGTTATTTGGGCTTGATTACTTACATGAATCAAATTATTTTGTTGTGTGAAGAAAATTTCTCTTACGTGGCTGTACATTTCCCTTGGGTCCACACAAATGATACTCGTATGA
Source organism: Agave tequilana (assembly GCA_038442645.1). NCBI lineage: Eukaryota > Viridiplantae > Streptophyta > Magnoliopsida > Asparagales > Asparagaceae > Agave > Agave tequilana. Next base: position 68,979 of record JAVJIF010005664.1, read on the forward strand.
GGAACAAATCAATAATTTGAATAGAATATCCATTTACATTCCCTAGAAGAATAAATCATACCCAATGATATGAATAGTGATTATAATTTTCAAGAGGAAGCAAGTCCCCGTGTATTATAGGACAACATGACCCCACGTCTCCCATTGATTGAAGAATTGAGAATTGCAGCCAAAACTATTAGCATATCATTTAGTGTGACATTCATAATGCCTTGAGGTGCCTCACAACTTTCATGAACGTAGTAACCAATTGAATGATGACATGAGGGAGTATGCCACTGTTCTTAAGTAGCACAAACAAAGACTTAAGAGGCATGATTCATAACTTAATGGTTGTGCAAAGGGATGTCACCTTTAGAAGGCAAAGAAATTATAAAAAGAGCACTACTTTTATGCATTGTGATGATCTTGAGGAGGGGGAAAAAAAAAGAATCCCCTTTTCCTTGCTTTAGATTTCATGCCCCCAACATTCTCATGTTGGGGAAAACTAGTGGGTGGTAAAAAATGACTGCAAGATTGAATATAAGCATCTTGTCTTTAGACCTTAAAGTTTGGTGCTTCAGAGAATCCAAAAAAGATAATCTCTTCTCCCTTCTCAGGACATCTCAAATCAAAAAAACTATGTGTAAGTTAGGCATTTGTCGTGTGGTGCTTTTGAAAAGTTTTTGAGTTTTTTTTTTTCAAAATAATGGTTAATACTTAATACGAAAGCACGTGAATGTCCTCTCTTTTGTGATACTTATGTCCAGGCTGCTAATGGGCTCAAAAAGTTTAGGCAAGGAATTTGTTAATAAAAGCCGTTTAAATTAGTACGAGAACCTAAACAAACTACAGCCATGAGCATAAATAGACTCGCCTGGCTCTTGCTTGGTTCATACAGGCTCAAGTCACAGTTAAAGGCTTGATAAGTTGAAATGATCTTGACTCCTAGTAAAAGTCAAATCATATATTATTCTATATAATAACTTATTGGGTTCCTTCTACTTAATGTACTTGGGTAAATCTTTTGCCTTTTTCTTATGTCTCAAATAATTATGATTTTTATTTAGATTATTTGGCAATTGAGTGTACCCATGTTAACAAGATCATAAAATACTCTAATCGAGTTTTAAATGGTTACTCCCGTATTAGCTATGCAGCAACAGTCTACCTTATACTCTTGAGTTTCACCAAGACAAAATTTTGGTAATAAATTCTTCCTCTTTTTTTCTTTTTTTTTTTTTTGAAGAAAGAGGATGGAGGCCGCCTCTAGCCTATATACACATCACTAATTATCTAAGTTAAATCTCTCATTCGATAATTGTGGGGATTGAATTTAGGACCTCTCTCTTGAGAGAGAGAGAGAGGGGGGGGGGGGTGGTTTGCTAGTGCGCCAAGCCGCTGGTGACCGGTAATAAATTCTTCAAAAGTAAAATTTCAATGATTAGAGCGTATGTTCTTCAAGTAATTTGGTATTTGTTACTTAGGGCTGCGAACGGGCACAAGAAGCTTGATTGGGGTTTGTTAGGAGCTCGCGTGTATAGGATCATTCAATACCTAATCAACTAAAAGTTTACTTTTATGCTCATTTATACAAGTGAACTAACAACATCAATATCCTGAAACTTGGCTCGTTTGGCTTGGTAGGTAACCCAATTAATTATATTTGCAGGTAATATCTTTTTTTTTTTTAATAAAAAAATGAGGGAAATCCGCCCCGTTCCATTAAAGAGCATCTGATGAAACATACATAGATATTGAACCGAATCTCCTACAAAAATACCTACCATCGTACATCAAGTTAAAAAAAAAATAAAAAAAAAACATAAGTTCTAGAGAGACAAAGTACAATTCCGAGAGAGAGTACTCGAGAGGGGAAAGACATCTTGAGATTGGAGCAATACATAAGTCTCTTCAACTACGTGGTTTCAAGTGAATGGAGAAAGAATTTTTAAAGCAAAATAGGGACTCTCGATCTCTTGTTATATTAAAGGCGATGTAGGATGTTTTTAGAGAACACTAAATCCCCAGCATGCTTTTGCCAAAAATTCCCCTCGTTTCGCGGGCGCACAATGAGACAAATCAACACTGCATGCAGTGGCGACGTCTGCAGGCTCAAGAGATGCGAGAGCTAGTGCCTTTGCATGTGCATGCAACTTTTACGTATGAATCCCCATACAAACAACTGTTTGTTTCTTTTAACATAAAAATAGCAAATTAAGAGAGAAACAGTACTACCAATGTTGTATGCTTGGCTACTGGAGTGAAGAGCAAGGGTGGGAGAGAGTTTTGGGGCAGTGTGTGGTCTTCCCCTCATCTGTCTCAAAAGCCAAGGAAGGGAGATGGGGATGAGTCCCTCTTTGATCATGCATGCTCTCATTTGCTTGTAAATTTGTGCGAAAAGAAAAAGTAAAAAGTGAAGATTGCTTTTAATTTATGAACCCTTCTCATGCCTTTTTCTTGCTCCAATTGGCTTTTTTGACTGATCCTAATATACCTTCCTTGATGAATGCTGGCTACTCACATTACTACAGATATTGCTCCTGGCTTAATGAGAATACTGTAGTAACGATCAATGATACACTACGCCAACAAGCTGTCAACAGGCATCTAATTAACTTTTGAGTAATACTTCACCTACTCGATAACTGGTGGGTGCGTAGGGATACGAGCACAGGGATGACAAATATGCGCAGACCCACTTCGGCACAATTCAATAGGGCCTCTTGGTCCCCTCTTAATTTGTCGTTCCCATAATCGTTTACCTATTTGAGTTAATTTCTCTTAAATATTGGTGGCCCTAGAAGACTAGAAACAAATGTAAACGATATTGCATAAATATATAATTTTGGTGGGCCTAGAATCTTTCCCTACTCAAATACTAACATCCAATATTCGAATACATGATCCAGTCCGTTGAAGTTGATCTATATTATTTAAAGTATGTATGAACCAAAAATCAATTATTTTGAATACTTTTTGCCTATGCACCAAGTAGGGAAAAAACGGACTGCCTAAATAGTGAGTTGGTTAGTTTAACGGTGTAGAACAATTGAAACCTAATAAAAATTGATTTGTAGGGTTTTTTTTTAATGTTTATATCATAATGAAATGGCCGGAATCGAGAATTTGTATGTCTAAAAACATAAATCTAACCACTCACTACTTTTAGCTGTCCATTTTGTTCCGCTTGATGGATAGGCAAAAATTATTCAAAACACTTGATTTTTAGTTTATAAATACTTGAAATAATATAGATCAATTTCAATGGAGCGGATCTTGTATTCAAATGTCAGAGGGTTGAATTTGAGTGGGAAGGTTTCAGCCTCAAATCCTTTTGGAAGGACTAAAGTCTATATATATATATAATATATATATATATAATATATATATATATATATTATATATATATATATATATATATATATATATATATATATATATGAGAGAAATGTAAATCAGCTGACACAGGAGGCAACTCCCTCCTATGACGCACTCAAAAATCATATTTTTCGAGTGAATTTTCAAGATCCGACCGCACATTATCATATTCATATTCTAAAATATACACATATAAAAAATTAAGTGATTTGAAATACGTTTACTCATTGATCTAATCGTTCCATATTGTTCTATTGTTAAAAAACCGTTAATGTTTGAACTCAAAGAAAATAGAGTAAACAAACTTCAAATCACTTGATTTTTTATATATGTGTATATCTTAGAATATGAAGATGATAATATGCGTTCGGATCTTGAAAATTTACTCGGGAAATTGATTTTTAAGTGCGACATAGGAGGGAGTTGCCTCCTGTGTCAGCTGATTTACATTTCTATATATATATATATATTATATAATATATATATATATATATATATATATATATATATATATATATATATATATAGAGAGAGAGAGAGAGAGAGAGAGAAGAGAGAGAATGTATATCAGCCCGCGGGCTGAGAGTACTCTCTCAGCCTGCGGTGACGTGACTCAATTTGTCACCTCACTAACTTGCGGCCCGCTTATAGGAAGAAGTTAAATTACCAAATACCCCTTATGAAAAGCTACTTTTTCTTTAACTTTCCTTATTGTTTATTATTTTTTTGCCCAAAAGGCAATTTTTGGAGCGGACGTTGTCAGACATGTTTATTATTATTTTTTTCCTCTTTCTTTTGCCGCTCTTTATATGATTTAGGTTATTGATTATAAATTATTTTTTCCCCTATTTCCTTACCTCTCTTTGTCAGATCTAGGTTCTCCTATATAGTTTATTTTTTTGTGTATATAATGTAGACAGAGACTTTAGTCGCAGTGTACATGGTTAATTGCGACCAAGGTCGCAATGTTGTTATTGATAAAGAGGGCCAGCATCTACAATCTAGGGTCGCAGTACAATGACAGCGACTTAGGTCGCAGTACGTTAGGTAGGTGTTTCCTTTATATTAACACGCATATGTTGTTATTAATAAAGAGGGCCAGCATCTGCAATCTAGGGTCGCAGTACAATGACTGCGACTTAGGTCGCAGTACGTTAGGTAGGTGTTTCCTTTATATTGACACGCATAGCGACCAAGGTCGCAGTGTTGTTGTTGATTAATACTAAAGACCAGCAACTGCGACCAAAGTCGCAGTGTATTTTATAGGTCGCAGTACGTTAGGTAGGTGTTTCCTTTATATTGACACGTATAGCGACCAAGGTCGCAGTGTTGTTATTGATTAATACTAAAGACCAGCAACTGCGACCAAGGTCGCAGTGTATTTTATTAAGACTCGGCCAACAACTGCGATCAAAGTCATATATATTTTAAAAAAAAGTATGACTGCTTTAATTTAAAAAAAAGTCATATATATCCTTCAATTTAAAATTAACCTTAGAAAACAGATTCATATATATTTAAAAAAAAACAAAATACAATTTTTAAACTTCTAATCCTCGTTATCACCATCGTAATCAGATTCGTCGTCAAGAGTATGACTGCTTTCGTCTTCCGTATCGCTTTCTGTCCCTTCCTCCTCTTCAGCGACAATCTCCTCTTCGCTTTCTTCCTCTTCATGTTTGTATTTTGGTTCATCAATGAACTCCAGAACGGGTCGTCTGTATCAAGCTCATCCTCTGACCCGTAGCGAGGCATATCTTCAGAACTATACATCCAATCATCATTAGATGATTGGCTTCTTTCCGGTGAAGACGGTGGAGAAGACATTTTTTGAGTCTATTTTCCGAACAGTGAGAGTAACGAGTTTGAGCAAAAATAATTTAGTATGTTTGTAATCCTTTGCTGATGACCTTTATATATTTTTATTCCCGGAATTCCAAAGGGTTTAAGCTCTCAAACCACGTGAATATCTCCCAAACTTATTTTCTACCTTTTCCCAAAAATTGTGTATACTTCCTAGGTGACTGTTCAGTTATTCAAAACAGTTTAAAAGTTAATACACTATAACTTTAAATTACTTTGAACTCCAAAACAGTACATTATTGCGACCATAGTCGCATTGGGAACTGATAAATGATTAACTGCGACCATAAATTGTCAACCGTTAGTCATCAAATACTGTCCTTCGTATAATTTCTGAATGTTTGTCTGATCCTCCTATGAACAATTAAATTGGTGTTTACATATATTATGCGACCATGGACTGCGACTATGATCGCAGTACCGCGACTATGATCGCAGTACTTAACGAGAGTGATAGTATAATCACAGTTTACGTATTATTTTATATTTTTTGTTTTTTATTTTGTGAATGTTGTCTGATCCTCCTATGAACAATTAAATTGGTTTTTACATATATTATGCGACCATAGACTGCGACTATGATCGCAGTACCATGACTATGGTCGCAGTATTTAACGAGAGCGATAGTATAATCACAGTTAATGTATTATTTTATATTCTTTTTGTTCTTTATTTTTGACTGTTGTCTGAATAAGGACTGATTCTATAGTCGCAGTTCACCGTATCTTTTGTCTCAGCCGCCTATAACGTATGAATTATTTTTAATTATTGCATCCGTAGTAGGACTGCGACTATGGTCGCAGTGTTTAAGAGCAGCAGTCGCAGTTTGGATATGTAATTAAAAGAGCTTATAAGTTAATATAGTGAGAAAGAGACCTTACAAAAAAATAGAATTAAAAGCTTTTAAAAGAAGAATCCTAATCCTCGTCATTATCACCATCATAAGCAGATTCATCGTCTTCATTCTTCTGCTCTTCCTCTTCATCACTTATTTCCTCATCATCTTCCTGTTTTTGAGGTTTTTTGTTTCACCGATGAACTCCCAGAATGGATCGTCTCTATCAAGCTCTTCGTCTGACCCGTTACTAGGAAGCGAGCCTACAGCATCAGAGGACATGCTTTCATCAAGCATGTCTCCGTCAAGTGGCAGAGGAATAATGTCTTCTTTACTAACCCACATGAAAACTTCATTATCATCATGAATAGGAGGATCAGTTAATATATTATTTGATGTAGTGAGATAGTCAAAAGGAGTGAAGTCCAGACTGGTATCAGATTCACTAGAATATCCTGAAGACAAAGGACCGGTGGGGAGAACGATTGAAGTTGAAATCTAAGTGTTCAGAGGAAGAAGATGGGGAAGACATGATTCAAGAATGAATTTTTTTTGGAAGTTTTTGAAATCAAATTGAAAAGGAAGAGCAAAATATAGTTTTTAGGTATGAGATAATATATTAGTAACAAGCATTATATAAAGGTCAATATTGTGGAAGAACATGAATAGTAATAATAATTGTTACAGGTGATGGTTGAGTATGGTAAGAAGTGGTAAAAAAATAAATATTTAATTGAAGATTTATTGCGGGAGAATCCGAAGAGTTCTTTTTTTCTGCAGAGGTTTAATACATGAAGTACAAATTAACTTTTATAGAATTGTTTGCCTATACCTTTAGATTACGTATGGTGCACATCTTTCCTTTCTCGAGATTAACATTAGTGCATCTCTTTTTTCTAGACTGTTGTTGTATCACGGTAGAAAGAATATTAATTACTTCATTTAATTTAGTGTAATTAATATAATAAATTTTATAAGATTTGATATACGCGAATTGATCTCAGGGTCGGATGGCTAATCCACCCTAGTCGCATATTAAAAATTTTTTACATAAGGCATGGGAAAGAAGATTGCGACTTTGGTCGCAGTACTGAAGGAGGTCGCATTGTTGTACGATAGAATGCGACTAGGGTCGCAGACGTTATATAAAAAAGTTTTGTTATACAATGACTGCGACTAGTGAGTGCGACTGTGTCGCAGTTGTCATATAAAATTGAAATTATATTGTATTAGGTCGCATAAAAACGTTTTATTATACTATGAGTGCGACTAGTGACTGCGACTGTGTCACAGTTGTTATATTGTATTAAGTTTGCGACCATGACATGTTTTTAAATTTTCAATGCTTCTGCTTATTTTACATTATATTGATCCAATTTTTTTAATTATATTTTTTGATGTATTAAAATTACTAATTTTATAACTGTAGATATATTCAACTGAAATTTTGTTTGTTCATGACTTTATTCCACTTTAGAATTAAAAAAGGGGTATTTTTGTCAGTTTGTTTCACGATTGTTTAGGCGGGATTTTTTTGATTTTTTTGGCGCCAACACACTGCAGCCGATGTGTGGCATATATTCAACCACGTCCCGCCGGCTGAGAAACTCTCTTAGCCTGCAGGCTGAGGTACAGTAACCCCATATATATATATATATATATATATATAATATATATATATATATATATATATAGGGTTTCTGTACCTAAGTCGCTAGCTAAGAGAGTTTCTCAGCCTGCGTGACATGGCAAAATCTCAGCTGAAAATTTGTGGCAGAGTTTAGGTGCTAGAAAGACAAAACATCCTACTCAAATGACTATCAATCACTTTACAGTTACAATGTCCAAACTACCCTCAATTTTACTTTTAACTAGCCAAAAACTATTCCTCCCCAAAAATTTTAACGATATGAAAATCTGGGTTTTTTCAAACCAAAATCAATTTCAGTAATCTTGAGTTATAAGTTTCTAATTCATCCTTACCAAAATTTAAATTTATAAAATAAGATCTGATCAAGATGATGAGAAAGAAAGCAGCAGCCGAAAAAGGTAAAAAAATACGCGTAAAACCCTAGAATATTAGTTGCCCTAGCAAAAATTTTATTATTTTTTTAGAAAATTTTTCAAATCATATGTATTTAAAGAAAATTTTCACCTTTTAAATATTATTTCGCTTTAAATCTCAGTCTCGTCGCTAAAAAATTTGTGTCAAATTTTCTAAAAAAGCAATATTAAATAGAAAATTTCGATTAAAAATGAATTTTTTAATTAAATTTTAAACTTTCTAATTTCAAAAACCATTTTAATTTTATGTTTTTATAAAGAATCCGACCAGAGCCGCATTAATTTTGAAAATTTTATTCAGTTTTGAAAAGCTGTTTTAATCACAATTCAACCGTTTACTGTGACTTTAAACCCTTTTTTTTAATTTATTTGGTTTTAGAAACTGCAATCGAAGTCACAGTTCGTGAAAAATAATATTTTGGATTTAAAAAAGTTGTTTTTAAAAAGTTTCCAAATTTTGTACTGTTAAAAAATTTGTTTATTTTAACAGTACTGCGACCATCAACTTTTTTTTTTGTGAAAAGGTTGTTAGAACACTGCGATCGCGGTCGCACTATATTTTAACATTATTTTCACTTTTTAATTTAATTTTATTTTACACTGCAACCTTGTTCGCAGTATTGTTTAACTTATTTTCTATATATCCGACCTTGGTCGCAGTTTTTTTATTAATTAAGTTAGATAAGATACTGCGACCCTGACCGCAGTTTTATGTAACAACAACCAAGGTCGCAAACATTTAGTAATTAAGTTGATTAGAAGACTGCGACATTATTCGCAGTCCTGTATAACTTCTGACCTTGCGACATTTATCATAGTATTATGTAATAGTAGTCTCTTTAAGAAATATTAGTTTAATAATATTATGACCTTGGTCGTAGTCTTTTATAACTTATTTTTCATAGTTGCGACCAATGTCGCAGTCTTTATTAATTAAGTTATTTATAAATACTACGACCGAGGCTTTCTTAATATGGACTTATGTTTTTAATATTTCTGCATCAAGAGTAAGGCAAGAAGTGAAAGTTCGTCCAATGTGATCAAGTCTAAAACTAATGTGCGAATTAATGAAAAAAAATTCAAATAACACATTCATCCTGATTTCGTTAATGCAATGAAGGAGACATCATTCGGTACAATTTTATGGCATCCTACATTATGGAATTTGGAGGAGACAAAAGACTCAAATCAAACATAAGTGTTTTGAAGTTTGTATACCAATATGACAGAGATTCAAGAAGCTTTCAAATCGGCGACAAAAGAATCCACCTAACAGTAGAGAATGTAGCCCTGACCTTTTGTCTACCTATCAACAGAGCAAATTTTATCATGAATAAGATATGTACTTTGAAGGACAGGGGTACGATTAAATATTATTTTTCAAATATTAAGAAGATCACAAAAATATCCATTGAAGAGGCTTTGAATGATCTTCTGGTGAAAAAAGATGGAGAAATGAATTAGATGTTATAAGAGATGAGCAACTAGAACATCAAGTGACATTAAATAAAATTATAAAAGACAGACAAATACTTGCAGCTTAGGACTTCACGACTTTAATAATTCTGTATATGTTAGCGACTCTCTTCTCCTCTGGCAGCAAATGCACAGTGTCCTAATATTTAGTGGAGTAAATTGCTAATATTCAGCTGATGAAGACCATTTGTTGGGTTAAAACTGTGTGGCAGTTCCTCCTTGACTTTATGGACATTTTTAGGCATACTACATTTGAGCTGCAAGGATACTCAGTGTAAATTCTTGTACGTATAAATTTTTTATTTGTTAAAAATTATTGTATATTACATATATACGGTCACAGATTGTGTAAATTGATATACTAATATCTGTTGTAGTATTGGTTATGTGAAAGAGCTGAAATTTTTGAGGAAAAAAAGAAAATGGAGGAGAAAACTCCAAGGGCAGTAAGATGGGACCTCCACAATATTAGCAAAGCCCTACTTGAAATCAATCTATCGGAGACTGAAGAAGAAAATGTTAGTATAAAATAACACTATACACATTTTTTCTACAATTTTGATAAAAAGTGATTATAACTAGAGTATTATTTATTCCTAATAATTTGATGTTTTTTGATGATTTCGACTCTAGTCGCAGTTTAAAAAGGCAACTAAAATATTGTATAAAATTTTAATAGGACTGCGACTTTGATCGCAGCTCTTGTAAAACAAATTGTTTGAAGATAAAATTTCATACTGCTGCAGTATTCAATTATGCTTAATATATCCTTATTTTGACTATTACCAAAGTCGCAGTCCTGATGAAAAGATTGTTGGCCCAGAGGCTTTCTACTCTAGTTTTGATGATGATTCACTCATGTAGTTATAGTTTACTAATAATCTTGTGATGCTCAGTTTCAGATACTTAACTAAGATATTAGTAGGTGATTAGCTTCAACAAAGGTATTTTGGAGCTTTCACATGGTGATTCAAGAGCCCGAGCGTCAAAGTTCATATCTAGCACTCGTTGGAGTCAAGCTCGGTGGATCACGTTTGGATCGAGTCGACTTGGAGACGGCGCTCTACAAGAGGATTTCGGTACATAGTTTAGTTTATATTTTAGATCCATTTGTTAAAGATTAGATAGTGTGATATGCTCAAGTTCACAACACACACACTTGTTTAAGTTTCATGTTTTGGTTTCGATTTTTGGTTTAACCGATCTTGGTTTTCATGAATAGATAGAATCAAAACAAGTTTACTTGGTTTAATGTATATTAGATTTGTTCTATATACATCTATGCTTCAACTATTTAAACAAACTTAGTTTGATAGTCTATTTCATGAGTTTAGTGCTTTGGTATTTTAACAAAACGTATTTTGGATTTTAAGTCAAAAACAATGATATATTGATATGTATATTGGATTATATCCATATACAATATGCCTCAAATGTTGTTTCGTATCAAGTTTTTGTATTTGGATGAGTTTTGGACAAAACGATTTTTCATCTCAAAAATCCAAGTTTTGGAAAATACATAATTTGGTTTTCGGTAAAATTTCCATAACACAAAAAGAGTTCAAAATATTTGTAACTTGGTTTGATGTTTACTCAAATAAGTTTGTATTTCAAAGAGAATATAAGAACTTATTTTTGTGGATTTTTAGAGATTTTACGGGATTTATTTGACAATTAAAAACCCAATTTTCAAATCCCTTAAACAGTCCTGCCAGGCTCTGGCGGCCGACCGGGCCGGTCGACCGGACCCAGAGTCGGTTGACCGGATCGGACGACCGACGTGAACAAGAACGTGCACGCTGACCAGCTACTTAGGCGGTCGACCGAGCGGTCGACCGACTGAAAATGCCCCATTATCGGGTGGGGGCGGTCGACCGGATGGTCGACCGTGAGGCTTGGCACGGTCGACCGAGCGGTCGATCGGCCAAAGAGTAACTGCTCTCTGGAATTGGTGCGGTCGACCGGGCGGTCGACCAACAGGCTCAACGGTCACTTTTTTGACCGTTGGCTGGTCGACCGCCGGTCGACCGGAAGGCCATTATGGGCCTAATCAGCTACCAACGGGCAGATTCTCTTAGAGCCCATATAAACCCTATTTGAGAGCTATTTTGGGTAAGGTTTTAGAGAGAAAAATTTCAGATCTTTTCAAGTGTTTTCAGCAAAAAAATTTTGGGTTAAAATTCCTATTCTCTATTTGTTTTTAAAGTGTTTGTTATTTCAAAGAAAATAGTCTTTTGGGAATTTGTTTTGGTCTAAAAATTCTATATCTATTTGGAGATTTTTCCCAAGTAATTTTTTTTGTTAAAAACACTTTGTTTTCTCACACTTGAGCTTATCTTGCTATCCTCTCTATAGGATCTTTGTTTTGTGAGAAAGAGAATTGGTTTGTGGTCTTTTGATCACTAAGTTGTAAACCCTCCTACTTTATGTTATCTCTCTTGTGTAGAGGTTGATTTTGGAGTGGTGGCTTTGTGCCCTATCCCTCGAGTGAGAGGTTGATTGGTGTTTGGCTTTGTGCCCATCCCTCAAGTGTGAGGTGATTGATTTGTGGTGGCTTTGTGCCTAACCTCTAAGTGTAGAGGTTGTGTTTGTAATTGAGAGAGGAGCTGTGTACTCCGGTTGTATTGCCCCAAATCCTCAGTGGAGGTTCCCTGTGTGGGAGTCCTGTGTGGACAAGTTAGTGAAAATTCTTCTGTGTGAAGGCGGGGACGTAGAGCTGGGTGCTCGAACCTCGAAACAAATTTTGGTGTTTATGTTTGATCCATTGACTCTATCTCTCTCTCTCTCTCTTTATATTGTGCCTTACATCATTTCATATTGTCATATCATACTTATATGCTTGGTTGTGATTGTTTGTGTGCCTCACTTGTATTTAACCACGAGAGCTTCATATAGCACCTCAACTCTTATTCTGAGGAATCAAGAGGAGTTAGTCCAGATCCTACACTCGTTAGTTACATTAAGTGTGTTGTAATTTAGTTTTAATTTCTGAATTTTGTTCATTAGAATAGTCGTACACCTATTCACCCCCTCTAGGTGTGCTTACAATTGATATCAGAGCCTACGCTCCTGATATTAGGTTTAACCACCTAGGAGTGTGATCTTGGTTTGCTAATCTACATTTGCATTTGTATTTGCACACATATAGTTTGCACTCATGGATTGCCGTCCCATGTTTGATATCTCTAGACTTGATATATGGAAGGTATGATGAGTTGTCATTTGAAAGCCCTAGGTTATAAAGTTTACCTTGCCATTACAAGGAATCCTACCTTAGTGATAGCAAACATATAGAGGCTAATGCACAAGCACTTAAGGCACTTAGAGCATCTCTTGATAAAAAGTATTTACATGTGTTTTCTCACTATGATTCCGCTTTTACAGTGTGGAACATTTTGACATCTCCCGAGCTACCAACGATTATCAATAAGAAGAGGAGGTCTAGTCGAGACGAGTCCGATGAACGTTGCTTTATGGTCCAAGGGAATGACTCCCTTGAGGTACATTCGGACACTCAACTAGATGTTAGTACTAGTTCTCATTGCAATGAGTGTATGGATGCACAAGCCTTAAATGATGAACTTGCCAAAAATTTTGAAAATTTGATTTCAAAATATAAACTTTTGAAAAAGGATCATTTTGGTTTAAAAGAAGAAAATAAATATTTATTTTCTAGACTTGAGATTGCTTTGCAAGAAAGGGATGAGATTTCAAGTGAATGTGACTCACTTAAATCCCAACTTGATCTTGCCCTAAATGAAAACAAGATTTTGAAAAATAAAAATGATTGTAATAATGTTTTAAAGAAAAATGAATCTTTAATTTCAAAACTTAATTTTATTGTAAAAGAAAATAATTCTTTGAAAAACAAAATTGATTTGATTTCAAAGAATTGGAAGATTGTTTAAAGAAAAATATTTCTTTAAAAAATGATATAGATTCATATGTTTGCCATGCTGGTGTAGCTTCACCATATAGCACACCTATTGCATGCACCTCTTCTTCCTTAATTGAAAATGATATATCTATACTTAAGAAGAGTGTTGATTGTTTGGGCTTCACTTTGAGCCATTGTGCCTTGAAGCACGCACGGTTGGAATCTATGTTTCGAAAGAAATAAGTTCCATCTTTGCATGGACACAAACCACAGCATATACATTCTTCGCACGTTCATGTACACAACACTATGTATGCTCATGTGTACACTTGTACACATTGTGGACGTAAGGGCCACCTTGCTAAATTTTGTTATGATCATATACATGATGCAAATTTAGCAATTAAGTTTATTTGGGTTAGGAAAGGAGCTAACCCCCATGGACCCAAAAGAGTATGGGTACCAAAGACCACCCCTATCTTATTTGATGTAGGTGTGGGCTCTCACATGACGTGAGAGTGATGGTGCCTTAAAGTGGATGCGTTCCAAGCTTAAAGAGGACAATTTGGATGCATCACTTACAAGGGGAGTATGGTGGGAGGACCACCTTGTTTTGGAGACATGGAGATGTGCCTTAATTGGTTTGGTAACGATCTCTTACTCTTCATTTATGTTTACATGCTTTTCGTGTCATTGATTTTTAACATGTTTTGATGTTTCATGATTAGTATGTTATATGCCTGATATTTAGATTACTGATATACATGTTTAGTTATTTGAGACACCCATGTTTAATATGGATTTATATCTTTGTGCTCTCACATTTGTTTTAACTAATGTGTATGTCCTAGATCTATGCATGTGCATGAACATAATGATCATATGTATGTTTATGAGTTTTTGTTTTGATTTCTATGCTTCATGTTTTGATTATATGTTTAGATGTTAGTCTTCATTAAAACTTGGATATATACTTATATAACTAGTGAGCCACAAATAGACTATTATATGTTGTGCTTGAACGCTCATTTGTACCCATTAGATGTACTAATATAGCCTAGTTTTGATGATTCTTGCATTTGACTTGTATTCCCATATCGTACATGTTTTTCATGTTAATATGTTTAGCTTCATGTATATGCCTATTTTGTCAAAACTTAAGATATACATGTATACCCTTTGAGTCTTTTTGCCTTTCATGCAAATCTTTATTTTGAACTCAATTGTGTTTAGAGATATGTATGTATACTTCTAGTTTAGACAATACATACATATACCTTAAAGCCTATTTGACTTTGATGATTTTCTTGTGTTTCACATTTTAAGGAATTTTATATTGAGCTAAATTGACTAGTTTCATGATTATGTTTTTCACATAACTTGTACACTCATATTATTTGATATTTTCTCATGATTTTGTTTTCATAAGTACAATTTGTGCTTTATAGATTTCGAGTGTTTGGTGATATGTGATTTACATATCTCTCATGGAACATATTTTTGTTTTATTCCTTGCTTGAAGGATTTCATACTAGTTTACAAATTTTTCTTATAACTAGTTCGTATTTTTCATTTTGAAAGAGTTTTTAATTATGCTAAACTATTTTCAAACCTATTTTTGAAAATCCTTTCCATTTAAGGGCGGTTGGTTGGGTGACCATGCCTTCTATGCTTATTATTGAAAATCCATTTTAAACATGTGTATGAAATGGGTGGTAGGAAATATGAGTTATACACTTGATCATATTATGTTTTCAATTGGTATCATTGGTTCTTTTCAATTGGTATCACTATTGACATTCTTTTTGTATACTCATATGCTTTATTTGTGCTTACTATATCTCTATATCTTTGAGCACAAATTTTAGTTATACTAAGCTTGATTTCTTAAATTACTATTATATTTCAATTGATTATGTTTCAATCGGTATCTTATACAAGCTTATGTATCATTTTATTTGGTATTTCATAAAGGGGAGAAAATTTATATTTCACTTTTCACGTGGTTTTGTTTACCTTTCGTATTTTACTCCCACAATTTATGAAAATGATTGAAAAAAGATATTGATTATTGTTGGTATCATATGCTTCTAATGAAAATTACTTTAAATTGGTACTAATCTTTACAATTGATATCAAGATTATCTATAATTGATATCAAAATTTTTGGTTGGATTCGTCAAAATGATTTATTTACTTACAATTGGTATTTAAATTTATGTTAAAAATAATTGTTTTATGTACTTTCAATTGTTATGATTTATTGATATCATGATGCACTAAATTGATATATTTTTTAATTGGTATCATAAAGTTTTGATTTGATTTCACCCCTTATTGATATTTTTTTGTTTAAGACAAAGGGGGAGAACATTGTTTTATTGTTTTCTTTGACCCCTTTGTTGATGATTGACAAAAGGGGGAGAAGTATTTGTGAGTTTATATGCATGTTTATTGGTTTATTTGAGTTTCAATTTGTTATCAAGAGCTTTTATTGTTTCATGCTTTGTTGTTTTGTTTTATTGATATCAAGAAACTTTTGTTAAAATTTTTATTGTTGGTATCAAGAGCTTGTATTGATTATCTTTCAATTGGTATCAAGAATTTTTTTATTGATTGGTATCAAAAGCTTTTAAGAGTTTTTTTTATTGATTGGTATCAAGAGCTTTGTTATTGATAAAGTTTTCAAATTAAAATTTTTATTGGTATCAAGAGCAATTATTTAAGAACATGTTTATTTCAAAAAGGAAAAGGAATTTGTTTAAAAGTTTGGTATCAAGAGCATGTTCATTTCATTGTTTTATACATGTTGATGCATATTCATGTTTAGTATTCATTGCATATATTTATTGTTTATTACTATGCATGAGTTAAGGGGGAGCTTCTTTGAAGCTTAACTTTAATCCATGCATATATAACTCCATGAGTTTTGTCATCATCAAAAAGGGGGAGATTGCTGGCCCAGAGGCTTTCCACTCTAGTTTTGATGATGATTCACTCATGTAGTTATAGTTTACTAATAATCTTATGATGTTTAGTTTCAGATACTTAACCAAGATATTAGTAGGTGATTAGTTTCAATAAAGGTGTTTTGGAGCTTTCACATGGTGATTCAAGAGCCCGAGCGTCAAAGTTCATATCTAGCGCTCGTTGGAGTCAAGCTCGGTGGATCACGTTTGGATTGAGTCGACTTGGAGACGGCGCTCTACAAGAAGACTTCGAAACAAAATTTAGTTTATGTTTTAGATTCATTTGTTAAAGATTAGATAGTGTGATATACTCAAGTTCACAACACACACACTTGTTTAAGTTTCATGTTTTGTTTTCGATTTTTGGTATAACCGATCTTGATTTTTATGAATAGATAGAATCAAAATAAGTTTACTTGGTTTAATGTATATTAGATTTGTTCTATATACATCTATGCTTCAACTATTTAAACAAACTTAGTTTGATAGTCTATTTCATGAGTTTGGTGTTTTGATATTTGAACAAAATGTATTTTTAGATTTTAAGTCAAAAACAATGATATATTGATATGTATATTGAATTATATCCATATACAATATGCCTCAAATGTTGTTTCATATCATGTTTTAGTATTTGGATGAGTTTTGGACAAAACAATTTTTCATCTCAAAAATCCAAGTTTTGGAAAATACGAAATTTGGTCTTCGGTAAAATTTTCATAACACAAAAAGAGTTCAAAATATTTGTAACTTGGTTTGATTTTTACTCAAACAAGTTTGTATTTCAAAGAGAATATAAGAACTTATTTTTTTGAATTTTTAGAGATTTTATTGGATTTATTTGACAATTAAAAACCTAGTTTTCAAATCCCTTAAATAGCCCTGCCAGGCTCTGGCGGTCGACCGGGCCGGTCGACCGGACCCAGAGTCGGTCGATCGGATCGGTCGACCGACGTGCACAAGAACGTGCACGCTGACCAGCCACTTAGGCCGGTCAACCAAGCGGTCGACCGACTGAAAGTGCCCCACTCTCGGGTGGGGGCGGTCGACCGGACGGTCGACCGTGAGGCTTGGCACGGTCGACCGAGCGGTCGACCGGGCGGTCGACCGACTGGCTCAACGTTCACTTTTTTGACTGTTGGCCGGTCGACTGGAAGGCCATTCTGGGCCTAGTCAGCTGCCAACGGGCAGATTCTCTTGGGGCCTATATAAACCCTATTTGAGAGCTGTTTTGGGTAAGATTTTAGAGAGAAAAATCCAGATCTTCTCAAGTATTTTCAGCAAAAAGTTTTTGGGTTAAAATTCCTATTCTCTATTTGTTTTTAAAGTGTTTGTTATTTCAAAGAAAATAGTCTTTTGAAAATTGTTTTTGGTCTAAAAATTCTATATCTATTTGGAGATTTTACCAAATGATTTTCTTTATTAAAAACACTTTGTTTTCTCACACTTGAGCTTATCTTGCTATCCTCTCTATAAGATCTTTGTTTTGTGAGAAAGAGAATTGATTTGTGGTCTTTTGATCACTAAGTTATAAACCCTCCTACTTTATGTTATCCCTCTTGTGTAGAGGTTGATTTTGGAGTGGTGGCTTTGTGCCCTATCCCTCTAGTGAGAGGTTGATTGGTGTTTGGCTTTGTGCCCATCCCTCAAGTGTGAGGTGATTGATTTGTGGTGGCTTTGTGCCTAGCCTCTAAGTGTAGAGATTGTATTTGTAATTGAGAGAGGAGTTGTGTACTCCCGGTTGTATTGCCCCAAATCCTCAGTGGAGGTTTCCTGTGTGGGAGCCCTATGTGGACAAGTTAGTGAAAATCCTTCTGTGTGAAGGCGGGAACGTAGAGCTGGGTGCTCAAACCTCGAAACAAATCTTGGTGTTTGTGTTTGATCCATTGACTCTATCTCTCTCTCTCTCTTTTATATTGTGCCTTGCATCATTTCATATTGTCATATCATACTTATATGCTTGGCTGTGATTGTTTGTGTACCTCACTTGTGTTTAACCATGAGAGCTTCATATAGCACCTCAACTCTTATTTAGAGGAATCAAGAGGAGTTAGTCCAGAGCCCTTCACCGAGAATTCGGCTATACTCGTTGGTTACATTAAGTGCGTTGCAATTTAGTTTTAATTTCCGCATTTTGTTCATTAGATTAGCCGTACGCCTATTCACCCTCCTCTAGGTGTACTTACAAAGATAACTTTTACATTTTTTACATGACTTTCAGTTTTAAATCAAATAGCCAACATTTTCAAGGATGAAAAAATTATGATCGGCCTTGCTCCAGAAGAAGAAGAAAAGCAGATACATGATAAAAATATTGAAGCTGACATTCAAAAGGAATAAGAACCTATGAATATAGTTGAGGAGAGTATGGAAGAAGCAGGTATTGCAGGTTATTTATCAGAACCCAGAGACGAAACAGCTGAAGAAGTACAGATTCTTAGGGCTGAAAATTTTTATATGAAGAATAGAGTATATGAGCTAGAAAAATAAATTGAACAAATAAATGATGAGAACGCTAAAAAGGAAGAAATAAAAAGAAGAGAAGAGAGAAGAGAAAGAAGAAAATTAAACAAACAAAAACAGAAGATGAAGGCAAAGGAGGAGGAAGAAGAGCTGTTAAGAGCAGCAAATATTGAGAAAGAAGAGAAAAAGCGGAAGAAGGAGAAGGAGGAGCAAGAGAAGGAGAAGAGAAGAAAGGAAGAGGAAGTAGAGAAGAGGAGGAAGGAAGAGGAGGAGAAGAGGAGGAAGGAACAGGAGGAGAAGAAAAAACAGAGAAAGGAAGAGGAGGTAGAGAAGATGAAGAAGGAGAAGGATGAGAAGTAGAATAGGAGAAAGGAAGAGGAGGAGAAGAGGAAGAATGAGCCAGATAAGAAGGAAAAAGATAGTAAGGAACAGGAGATAGAAAAGAGGAAGAAGGAAAAGGAGCAGCAGGAGGACGAGCAAAAGAGAAAGGAAGAAGAGAATGAGAAGAGGAAAAAAAAAAAGAGGAGAAGGATAAGTGGAGGAGGTCGAGGAGGATAAGATGAGTAAGGAGCAGGGAAGAAGGAGAAGAAAAAAAGAGGAGGATATCAAGCATGAAAAATGTGAGATAAGTATTACAGGTTCTGAATTTTTAAGTTTTACTCTAAACTTAACTCAACAAATACTTGATATCCAGAAAAACAAAACTTTAGAGAATAAAAGTAAAGAACATACTCCCATTTTGGGAGGAAACAAAGCTTTTAAAAGAAAAAATGTGGATGTCTCCAAAGGATCTATAGAAGGGGAGTCAAAGGACACAAACGTACAGAAAGAAATCATGATTGCTTCGATTTTGTTCGCCCAAAACAAAGAAGAAATATTTAAGAAGCTAATTCTACAAGTAAAGGAGACTATTCGATAGGCTGAGGCACAAATTACTGACCTTGGCTTCGACACAACAAAGAAAGGCAACACTTAGTCGAGATACGGAGATATAAATGAAAGTAATTTCTACACTAGCCTGCAACCCAAAAACACACTCATCAATAATTTTTTTAACAAAGCCACTCTAGTAAGTTAATTTTTTCTTTTTCTTATTTAAATTTCCCTTATAACTTTTGAAAACAATGTTGAAATTGATATAACTGAGACCAAGGTCGCAGTTTAAATATAATCATAAAATTCTTATTCATCAAGAACTAATTCATAGTATTAACTTTAAAATGTATGTTTTTTGTAGTGTTATTACATATCAAGATCCAGATAATGCAATATATGCTACTAAAAATGACATAGAGGATCTACTGTTTAAGAATATTTAGATTCTAATGTCATTCATTTTTACATAAAGCATTTTGAAAATAAGAGTGGATTAAAAAGCTTATTCTTTCGTAGTGAAACTTGGTTAATCTTTACTTTATTTTCTTTCTTTACAAAAGAGTATACTATGTCAAACTGTGACATTAAATGAGACATTGTGACCTTAGTTGCAGTTATTATTATTCATCTTGAATAAGATGATTACGACCTTGGTAGCAGTGATTATTATTCATCCTGAATAAGATGATTGCGACCTTGGTAGCAGTGATTATTATATTTTTTAATTTTTTAATGTTTTATTATCTAATTTTTACAACACGACGTTGTATCTAAAAATATTGATCTTGAAGAGTATTTCATCAAGAACAAACTAAAAGACTGGGGGAGTGATACACATTATATGTTATTAATTATCAATAAAGTACTGATAATGTTGGATTCCACTACACCCTGTTGGTTTTCGATTGCCAAACACAAAGTGATTTTTTTATAATTCTTTGGTTCTTTTAGATAAATCAAGCATCATCTTAAAACTGTACTAGTCTGATGTTAGAGCAAGGGTAAGTTAATTTTGATCATACATTTTTCTTACTTTGAATTAAATTGCAGTAAAACTCATGTTATTTTTTTTACTTTTGTAAATGGAGAAAGAAAGTTACAAATTTTTGATCAAGATTTTAATAAAAAATGAAGAAAAATTATATAAAGTATGCAAAATGTCCCCAACAGGCTAACAGGTATGTTTAATTTATAAGATTTATATAATTTCATTTATTATTTACAGTTAAAATTTTAATCTCAATATATATATTTTTTTGTATCTTTACAGTGTTGATTGCGCTGTATATATATATGCAAATACATTGAAAGTATAACATTTGAAAGTCTTTCGACAATTGGTATTGTAACAAATGCGGTTGTACAAGAGCTGACAGGTGAACTTGCATATATGTTACTCGCAGATAAAGAAAAAAGTTTGGATGAAGAAATTGAAAATATTAGAAGAATGATATTTTAAAATTGACATGTAATAATTTTTTGTATTATTAATGTACATGTAAATATTGTTTAATGAGTTTTATTAGACATTTTATTTAATTGTAATATAAATTGTGAGTTTTCTTAAAATACTATTTATAAAGTATATGTGTTGGTGAACATCAGCGAATTTTGTACATATTTTGCACGTGTTAATAATTGCGATCATAGTCGCAGTTTTTATTTTTTCAAAGGTATTAAAGACTGCGACCAAAGTCGCATGTATTCAATCAGCTAATTGCATCGACTATCAAAAGTGTGACACAGGTCACAATACACATACATTATAACAATTGCTATAACAATTGCTCTAATTTAAGCACTGCAATCACGGTCGCAGTCTCTAATTACGACACAATCTACAGTACATAGAGTAATTAAAAAAATATTTCAATTAGCACTGTATCTATAATATCTCTAGTTAGTAATACTGTATTTTTTTTCTAAATAATTATTTTATTTTACTCATTATTTTATTATTATTTATAATATAATTTATGACTTATTGTATTATTAAATACACAAATTATTTTGGAGTATTAAATGATAATTTGGCTTTATATATTATTACCATTATTTCCTATAAATATATTTAGTTACTTATTACTATTATTTTTATTATTATTCTTATTAGTAGTAGTTTTATTATTATTATTATTATTATTTATGTTAATATATTATTATTATGACTGTTGTTGTTAATTGTTATTGTTATTGTTATTGATAAGTACTATTAAGTATTAATATTATTGTTTACTATTTATTAGTAATTACTACTAATATTATTTAATTGTAATTATGATTCTTTTTATTAATGTTAACTATTATCATTATTGTTATTGCTATTATTAATGTTAATTATCATTATTAGTATTGTTGAATTTTGTTATGATTAAGTATTGTTATTATATCTATAGACTGTCTAAAAATCACTGAGGACAAGTCATCAGAGAGCAAAGTTTATACTCCAGACGCGAAACAAATCAGAGCCACTCGTGCAAAGTCAAAACGCGGAGATCGAAGCCCGTGTCCCCAACTTCACTACAATGCCGAGACGCAGAGCTTGAAGCCCGCGTCTTAACATCAACCGCAGTGTCAAAACGCGAGGCTCGAAGCTCGCGTCCCTGCTTCACTTTAAAGCTAAGACGCAGAGTTTGAAGCCCGCGTCTTGTAAAGCTCAAAGCCGACATTTTCAACGGCTAAACGCCAAAATGCAAGGCTCGAGGCCCGCGTCCCAGCTTCACTGCAAAACTAAGACACAGAGCTCGAAGCCCGCGTCTCAACATCATCGCAGTGTCAAAACGCGAGGCTCGAAGCCCGCGTCCCAGCATCACTGCAATGTCAAGACGTAGAGCCAAAAGCCCGCGTTTCAACTGTGGAAGAGCCCTGCATTTCAGTTATAACTACCCTCATTACCAGGTCAATTGCTGCCCACGTAATGAGGGGAATTAACCCCCATCGTAGAAAATTTTTAGGGACAGTTTCATCCCTAAAAATCCTATAAATATCTCAGTTTGCTATTTAAAAGGGGTCGAAAAGTTTGGTTGGACTTTTGGTCAAAGTTTTTGAAGAGAAAGTTCTGGTCGGAATTTTCAACTGAGGAATACTGATAAAGAGTTAAACTCTTCTCCTAACTTTCTGAGTTCAAGTTTTTGCCAAGTCACTTTGAGATTCCATTGGATAGGAGCTGTGCTACTCCATCCGTGATCTAAGGAGAAGATTTTTCAAAGAGCACTGACGTTTACCCGGTTAATGAAAATTAAGATTCACTTTCCACTGCTACATCAAGAACCCAGCTTTAAATAAAGAGAAGATTTGAGCTTGAATATCTTCTCTATCTTGTAATTGAAATTTTTTAGATTATTGTAATCTTTCATTTGATTCAAGAAAATTTTACGATACATATCTTCAAATTTTCCCCTAGAAACAAGAGATGGCGACTCCGCTGGAGAAACTTTCTCTGCTGACGACAAGTTGTTGCGCAAAGTGACGTCACCTTCATGGAAAAAATGGTCGAATCATTTATCGTGAATTCAACCAGGTAAAGTATGAAGAGTTCCTCTCTTCTGGCTCCAAATGTCTTAGGGCGCGGCAGTACCGCAAGGTCTCCTCAGAGATCCGCTCTCAAATCCCTTCAGAGACTTCTCTGAAGATGGCCTGCACAAAGAGCATCATTGCTGGCCGCATCACACGTAAGGCCCGTGTTAACGTCTCACACGAGACCCGCGAGGCCTACGTCATTGAAGGCCAATTTAACCACGCCCTTCCTCTTCCTCAGCTTCAGGTTATTAGGGGTTCCCAATAACCTGAGAAGCGTAACCGGAATGTCAACAAAGGCGACGCACGTGTCAACAGTAGATGTAAGAAGCTGGAACAACTATCTGTCCAGCAGATACAGAACGCAAGGCTCATGCCTGCATCCCATCTGAGTTACGTCAGACACGCGAAGTCTGTGTTTGGAGACCAAAACGCGGAGCCCAACAGGCTTGCGTTCCTGAAGCTTCACCTCTCAAACGTGACGTTCAGCAACACGAAGTCTGTGCCTCTTCTTAGAGATGAGACCCGCGTCTCTACGACAGAACGTGGGACTCAGAGAGTCCGTGTTTCCCAAGTGTCGCTAGACAAACGCGGCAATCAGCAACGCGAGATTCGCATCTCTTCTCGTCAGAGGCATGAGACTCGCGTTTCAAAGCCAAAGCACAGGAGCCATGTCTGTTCTATAGAACATGAGCTCCGCGTTTCTGAACCCTGCATTTCAAATTTGCGACGCAAGGATAGCTTTCAAAAGCTGAAAAACCCTCAGAAATTCGAGGTTGGTCTCTTCGATCCCCCTCCGATAGATCTAAGAGATTATTTGACAAAGAAGAGGAGTGCCCATCAAATCACTCCATCATGTTGCTGTGAACGGTTCATCATAGTAATGCTCTCTGAATGCCACTGCAGCTCGCATATAAGCCACCAGTCGGTGTTCAGACGGTTATCATCTACGTCAGCCTCCCAATTGACCAAAAGGTGTCATTCCCGCACAAGGAGAACTTTCTCTGATACGGAGTGCCCAAAAGTCACTACGAATATGGTGGGTCCAAGTACTACGCCAAGCAGAAGTAAGGGGAAATAACCGATAGTCAGCTCTTACGAGTTTGACACTGAACCAGAAGGAGTGTATCGGCATACTCGCACTCGAATTGGCGTGGTAGCCCAAGTTGACTATAGTACCCTAGCCTGGGGCATTGAAGTAAGTGAGCCACACTCTGCCATTGCAGAAGCATAGACCTCGAACTCTTCTGTAGAGAAGGAAACCTTCGCGTATATGGTAAGTACTCCTGAAGAAATGGCCAGGCGCTTTGAACAGCAAGCCCATGCCCAGAGGGAACAACTCGATATGATTCGCGCCCAACAAGAATCTATTGACACCCTTAAGCAGATGCTTTCACAATTGCTTGAAGGCAGGAAGAAGCCAAAAGCTAAAACCCCTTCTAAGAAGTCTAAGGGCAAACGGAAGGAAGGGGAAAACTCGTCTTCTACACATACCGAGGAGAAATAGTCGAACTCCGAGACGTCCAAGCCTCCATCCGAAGAGGGAGGCAATTCAGAGAATGGGAGCACTCATTCTAAAAGAATGAATAAATTAGAATAGCGTCTTGAAGCCCTCACTAATAGGAAAGGCCTCCAAGAAGCAGGAGTGGTCCGGCCATACCCGACTGAGTTGGATCTTCTCCCGTACCCTCCTAGGTTCAAAGCTCCGACCCTACAAGCCTTCGATGGCAAAGGGTCACCAAACCAACACATATACTACTTCGAGTCTCAGATAGGGAATGTAGTAGCAAATGATGCCATCTTGGCGCGTTTATTCATTGGCATTCTGAAGGGACCCACCTTTGAATGGTTCATGAAGCTCCCAGAAGGCTCCATCAAGAATTGGGGTGATCTGGAGAAGCTTTTCCTTACACGCTTCTTCGAAGATGACTTAGAGATTACCATGCCAACTTTCTTGGCAACGAGGCAACGAAAAGGAGATTCGGTTAAAGCATTTGTGGAGAGATTTTAGAATATGGTACTCTAATATCCTAACGGTATGACCCAGGCTATAGTGGTAGAAACATGCCATCACAATTTGTAAACTACACTCCTAGTTAAGATAGGAGTTGCTGAAATTCATACCTGAAAACAGTTAGTCCAGCAAGGCGAATAGGCAGAAGAGATTATCGCCAGGGTTAAGGCAGAAGAAAACAAGCCCAGACCCGAAAAGTCGACAAGGTGAACGCGGGAAGCATCTTTCCAATCGAAAAGGAAGGACACATTGGCGACAGAGACAAACTCTTCCGTTAAACCTCAGCCGACTAGACGTGGTAGTCTTCAAGTTAGCAGCGCGCCAATAAACAGTACCTTTTCAAGGACGAACATGTCGATTCGTTATTCAAGTTACTCATTAAGAGCAACAGATTGAAGCTTCCTGAAGTTAGACGTCCCCATGAGGTCGGCAAGACCAACAATCTCAACTACTACTTGTACCACAGATGCTAGGGCACCCTACCAGAGCTATTACATCTTCAAAGACATCCTCAAGCTTTGATTGATGCGGAGGTACTCAACCTCTAGAGCAGAAGAAAGTGACAGCCAACATGACGTTATTTCTTCAGTTCGGGGTACAGCATCCAACGCCAGCCGGAGTAGTTCCCATCCCGAAAGGGAAACTAAGGGTACTCAATATAGACCCACATCACCAATAAGAGAAAGTCTCGTACCTATTTCTACTCCTCAAGGAGAAATCATGTGGGTTCATCCCGACCTTATGGAAGGCCAATAGTGGACTACTGTTACCAACAGGAAGTCTAAAGGCAAAGCAAAAGCTTCGCCTTATAATGTGGTGTGTGCTTCTTTTCGGGAAGTAGAAATCGATGTCCCCTCACTAACTGACTCAGAGGATGAGACAGTCGTCCTTACTACAGAGCTGAATGCACCGCTCGTGGCTGGAACTCGTTCGGGTCAGTCATACTTGAAGAAATACAACGAGATGGTGGCAAATCTCCTAACCCACCTCAGAGCCAACCAAGCCATCCACAAAGCAACCTGTGGAGAAGCAAAAGGAATTTCGCTATTCCAAAGCCTTCCCGAAGGACAAAGCGGAAGGATCTTCAACACCTTACCGCTTTGATGTCTTGGCTTAACTGGACAACATCCTGGCTAGGATCACCCTTTACGAGCTCTTGATACTGTCAAAGTCAATAAGAGAAGCTCTGAGAGAAGCTTTAGCTGATGCTGAGGTCTTCATGGCTCAGATTTCGGCTGAACCACAGGAGGAACAGGAAGAAGACTACCTCCACACCTCTCAACATACCCCCTGCCTTCACACCAGATGACGTGTAGGTTAAGGAGAAACATGATAGGCCTCAGTACTTCAAAGGGTATATTGAATCATTTGAAGTGAGTTTTATTCAGTAGATCTAGGATCCATGTTGAGCATTATGTCCCGCCGGGTAATGCAGCACTTAGGGATCCCCACTCACCGATTGAGCTCCACCCAAACTATCATTTATGGTTTCAATGCTAATTGTACACGCCCAATGGGAAAGATTAAACTCAAATGTCAGATTGGGGACATAAGATCTGAAGTGACATGTTATGTTATTGACACGACACTTCGTATAATTTGCTGCTGGAATGATCGTGGATTAATCTCAACTTCATCGTTCCCTCTACTCTCCATCAAGTCATGAAGTATAATGATGGAGATGGAAAAGTTCGAATGTTGATCACCAAAAGGCATCCATTCAAAGGGGTAGAGAACTAATTCACAGACTCACTCCTATACCAAGATTCTCTGAAGATGGACGAGAATCTCCAGCCAGAGGAACCAGACTTTGGTAATGAAGTTGATGTTAAACCAGAGGCAGAGGAAGAATGTCTTTGGGAGCTGAACCCACTTGTAATGAGTATTAATAAGCTTGATGTCAATGACACCGCTAATGATATAGGCGAGTGATATATTAATGAAGAATTAGATTTCACTTACCTTTTGTGTTTGCTTCTGATTCTGTGCCATCAGATACTAGTACCGATGTAGGTGATGACCCCTGGTCGAAAATAGATGCCCTGATATCATTGCATGTACTGGTGAGGTCATCCCTTATGACATATCAAGGCATCAGTGATGCGCAAGAATCTTTATTCAAGGTCCCAGCAAGACGCAAAGGCCAAAGACTGATCCTTTTCGGAAGAGTCGAGTCCAAATCAATGACTCGCGAAGACTCAGAAAGTGAGAGTGAACCTCCTCATTCTCTCATTATAAGCCAAATGTACTTAGAATGATGGAGAATATGAGGTATGACTTAACAAGTGGTCCTGGCTTGAACTTTGGCAAAGGAAGGAGAACACTGCTTCGATCCTTCGTTCCAAAAGGGAAAGGCCCTGATTATTAACATCAAACTTGCAGGGTGTTGGGCTATGTGTCAACTCTAATCTCATCGGCCTCTGAGTCTGAAAAGTCATCATACCATAATCACTCGTCAAGCACGTCATCGTGGGAGTCAGTTGTCAGTGTCGGCAACATTTTCAAAGAACTTTTGGTAAACATGGTTTCAACAAGCCACCTGGAAGATGAAGATGAAGAGATGATCCAGTCGGATACAGATCCTTGGATCAAACACCTAAATGCTTTCTGGGATATTCTCTTTGAACAACGCGAACCACCCACAGAGGATAAGGCCACCCAGATCAATCTAGAGATGAGGCTAATCCTAAACTCATCTTTATAAGTGAAAGCATATCACCCTCCGAGAAGGAAGATCTACTATTTTTTGTGCGAGAGTATATAGATATTTTTGCCTGGAACTACGATGAAATGCCCGGGCTTGGTCCTCAAGTGGCTATGCATGGACTCAATATCAATCCAGATAAAAACCCATCAAACAACAACAATGACGATTTCGTCCTGAGATAATGGAAGCGATCCAGTCGGAAATCAAGAAGCTTATAGACTCTAGATTTATCAGGGAAGAACAACACCC
Source organism: Agave tequilana (assembly GCA_038442645.1). NCBI lineage: Eukaryota > Viridiplantae > Streptophyta > Magnoliopsida > Asparagales > Asparagaceae > Agave > Agave tequilana. The sequence continues at coordinate 97,248 of JAVJIF010005664.1, forward strand.
AAATTGGGTAGCCTATACCGTCCCTGTCACCAAGAAGAATGGGAAGATCTGGGTTTGCATTGATTTTCATAATCTAAATGAGATGTGTTCTAAAGATGAGTTCCCCCTTCCAATCACGGATGTCATGATCGACAACACGTGTGGGTTTGAACGGATGTCTTTCATAGATTGATTCTTGGGATACAATCAAATTAAGATGTACCTTGACGATGAGAAGCATACATCTTTCAGGACATCACTAGGAGTGTATTGCTATACTGTCATATCCTTCAGATTGAAGAACGTGAGGGCAACATATCAGAGAGTTATGAATGTAATTTTTCACGAGCATGTACACAAAACAGTGGAATGTTACATTGACGATATTGTAGTAAAAAGCCGTGAAAAGGCGATCATATAGCAGATCTGAAGACAGTATTCGATATCATGCGGGCTCATCAATTAAAGAGGAATCCCACCAAATTCTTACTGGGGGTAGCAAGCGATAAATTCCTAGAGTTTGTCGTCATATCCAAAGGAATCCACCTCGAGCCAGAGAAAGTCTACGCCGTCCAGGAGATGCAACATCCAAGGAATCTCAGAGAGCTTAGAGGATTTCAAGAGCGATTAGCATATAAACAAAGGTTTATCTCAAATATCTCAGGACGATGCTAACCCTTAACTAAATTGATAAAGAAGGGTATTTCATTCATCTGGGATGGTGCGTGCCAACAAGCATTTGAGGAAATCAAGCGGTACCTCACGCATCCACCTGTCCTTACAGCTCCGGTGTCGGGAAAACCTTTCTTGATATACGTACAAGCGATGCATCATTTTTTAGGAGCTTTACTAGCCCAAAATAATGATCAGGGACACGAGCAGGAAACCTATTATCTGAGTAGAATTATGATCAGAGCCGAATATTGGTATAATCTGATCGAAAAAGAATGCTTGGCATTGGTATTCGCTATATAGAAAATGCTACACTACTTGGTGGGCCAAACCATACACGTCATATCAAAAGTTAATCCTTTAAGGTTGCTTATGATGATGCTATCATCACTAAATGGTCGATTAGAAAAATGGGTCATATTGCTCTCCCAATATGAGATGCAATTCTTGCCACAAAAAGTTGTGAAGGGACAGGCGGTGGCAGATTTCTTGGCTGAGCATCCAGACCCAAGGGCGACCAAACTTTATGAAGATCTCCCTGATAAAATTGCTATAGTTTGCTTGACCCGGGCATCTTTCGAAGGACAGGTGTGGCAACTCTTCTTCGATGGCGTATCGAGAACAGACCCGCGAGAAAATATCATAGCAGGAGTGGGAGTAGTACTTGTCTCCCCACAGAGCTACGTAATCCCTCATGCATTCTCATTAACTAAGCCATGTTCCAATAATGTAGCAGAATACTCTTGATCGAGATACAAATCGATGATGAGATTGGCATTAAAAATCTCGAAGCATACGGTGACTCAAAGCTTATCGCTAACCAGGTTCGCGGAAAGTACAAGGTCAGATATGAAGACCTGGTACCTTATCATAATGCAACTATCTACATGGCAGAGAAATTCAAAAACTTCTACATCGACCATGTACCTCGCCAACAAAATACGCATGCAAATGCACTAGCATCTCTCACTACTTTCCTGGCTCTTCTAACCAGAGCAGCAAAGAAATTATTCTTCTACAGCCATGACATGTATTGTCCAAGATTCGCTAGTGAAGACAACCAAAATCTAATAAGAGACCTTGAAGTCAAAGAAGCTTTAGAGACTTCAACAGGACCAGAGTTCAGGGATTGACATTTCCGTACATCGACTACGCATTGTACGACATTCTGCCTGATGCCCCTAAAGAAGCGGCTACCATTAGAAAGAAAGCCTCTAAATTCTATTACAATGCGATCACACGAGCACTGTATCGCCGATCATATAATGGAATCCTCCTCCGCTGCCCGTCATAAAAAGAGGCATAGGAAATACTCAAAGAAGAGCATGACAACATGTGTGGAGCTCATTAGCTTTGGCCAAAGCTTGGAGATTGACTCTGAAGACTGGGATATTATTAGCCAAAGATGATCCCTGACGCCATCGCTTACGCCAAGCGATGTCACGCTTGTCAGGTCTATGGTGACTTCATTCACCAAGCACTAGGACATCTTCGCCCTACAACTTCTTCATGGCCATTCGAAATGTGAGGAATGGACGTGGTTGGCCCTCTCAACCCACCTTCATCCAAAGGACATTGGTTTATCTTAGGTATAACCGATTACTTCTCTAAGTGGGCTGAAGCTATCCTCTTGAGGGAGGTGAAGATATCTAACGTGAGCAAGTTCATTAAACATCATGTTGTCGATCACTTTTGCGTGCCACAACGAATTATCCTGATAATGGGCCTCAGTTCGTCAGCTAAGCCTTCTAGAGATTCTGCAACAAATTTAGGATTCAGAGTGTTTCTTTAACGGCATACTATCCAGCTACTAATGGCCTTGCGGAAGCTTTCAACAAGACCATTGGGAAACTTCTCAAGAAATTCATCTCAAAAAGCTAACGCGACTGGGATGATAAGTTAGGTGAATGCTTATGGGCTTATCGCACGACAGTGAGAACCTCAACGAAAACTACACCATTCTCTTTGGTATACGGGTGTGAAACCATACTTCCACTAGAAATTTAGCTCCCATCTCTTCGCATTGCCTTGACAATAGAGATGACAAATAAGGAGAAACATCGACTATGACTTCAGGAGCTGAAGGCTTTAGACGATAAACGCCTGCAAGCTCAACAGCAAATCGAGCTCTATCAAGCTCGAATTACCAGAGCCTTCAACAAGAAAGTCAAGGAGCGGACTTTCAAGAAAGGTGATCTTGTCTTAGCTGTCAGAAGACCCATGGTGATGACGCATTAGGTCAAAGGAAAATTTCAGTCTAAATGGAAGGACCATTTGTAGTGGAGTCAGTCTACTCAAATGGAGTGTACCACCTTATAACCCCAGATGGTGATACGCTCATGATACCGATCAATGGTAGATTCTTGAAGAAATACTATCCTTGATAGGATTCTCTCTATGATCAGGTTAACATTACACCTCTGATCAAAACTTCCAGATCTAAGATGTTTGGAAGGGCGCAAAAGAATAGCTTCTTTCTTTCCTCAACGGATTACATTACGGTCGATCAGTATCGAGCCGATCGAATGCTAGTTACATCATGATGCAGATGTAAACATCAAAGCTTGATAGGATTCTTCCTATGATCAGGTTAACATTACACCTCAGATCAAAAACTTTCAGATCCAAGATGTTTGGAAAGGCGCCAAAGAAAAACTTCTTTCTTTCCTCGACGGATCACATCACGGTCGATTAGTGTTGAGCCGATCGAATGCTGATTACATCATGATGCATGATGCAAACATCGAAGCTTCTGAGTTAACTCGACAGGAGTCTTCCTCTGATCTGGTTCACATTACACCTCTAATCAAAAGTTCCAAATCCAAGATGTTTGGAAGGGCGCCAAAGAAAAGCTTCTTTCTTTCTTCAACGGATCACATCACAGCTGATCAATGTCGAGCTGACCGAACACTGGTTATATCTGATGCATGATGTAAACATTGAAGAAGAAACAAAGTGTGAAACTTTGGTTTTAGCCTTGTTACTCTTCTCTAGTTTATCTATGAACTCGACAGGAGTCTTCCTCTGATCAAGTTAACATTACACCTCTGATCAAAACTTCTAGATCCAAGATGTTCGAAAGAGCGACAAAGAAAAGCTTCTTTCTTCCTTCATTGGATCACATTCCAGTCGATCAGTGTCGAGCCGATCGAACCCTAGTTACATCATGATGCATGATGTAAATATTGAAGAAGAAATAAAGTGCGAAACTTCAGTTTTAGCCTTGTTACTCTTCTCTAATTTATATATGAACATTCGACGCCTCTGACGCCTAAGGATAGAGGAAAATGTTAGCTTTTAAGTCCAACATCTATCCTCGATAACTCATTATGCTGAGGGGAATAGCATGGCTAGCCCAACTCAAATGGTGGTTGGTAAAAGCATACCAAATCTGTTGATAGCTTATGATTTGCTAAAAATCTTAAGGGACTTGGTCTCGTCCTCTCCTCCAAAATCTCTTACCAATTCTCGCCCACAGAATGGTAGGACCACAAAAATACTTTTGTCCATTTTTCCGATGAAATGAGCAGAGACTTATTACGGTAATAGTAAACCTCTGATAAACCATTTTCTCTCGACTCCAGTAGAGTTGGTCAAGTCAACATTAAATCTCTGACAACAAAACCCACTCAAAATCTTCGCTGTTATGTTAATATTACACCTCTAACGATAAACCTCTCATGCCCCTAGAAAATCAATATTTGTCACGTTAAATATTATACTTCTGACAATTCATTCTGTTTTCCACCAAAATGCCCTATCAATTCCCTCTCATGGAGTGATAGGTTCATAGGCTGAATCATTGCTATGTTAACACTACACCTCTGACAGTGAAAAAGTTTCAATACTTCCCAGCGAGTCCAAACTTCGCCTGTCAATTCTCGTCAATATAATAACAATTCCTCAAAATTGCTCATATCGCAAATCAACTCTTATCATGTTAACATCACACATCTGACAAATTACTGTTAAGTTTAACACTACACTTCAAATAGTGATTAACCTACTGCCAGGTTCAACATTAAACCTCTGACAGTCATTTTTCCTCAGGCTTTCATATCGAAGCTGAGATGAGCGATGCTAAGTTTAACATCACACCTCTATCATCCAATTCATTGTTAAGTTCAACAATACACCTATGACAATAACTTTTCCTCAGGATTTCATATTAAAGCTGAGATGAGCGATGCTAAGTTTAACATCACACTTTAGTATCCAGTTCATTGTTAAGTTCAATCAATGCACCTATGACAATGACTTTTCTCGAACTTCCGTGTCGAAGTCGAGATGACTAATGGTAAGTTTAAAATTACACTTCTAGCATTATCTCCACTGCTAGTTTAATACTACACCTATGACAGTGGTATTTTTAGTTTTTCCAAATAGAACTGAAATTCTTGTGGAGCTAAGTTAACATCACATCCTTATTAATTTAATATCATACCTCTGACAAGATTTAATCCAACTCGTTAAGTTAATATCACACTTCTAACGGTAAAAAAAATTTTAGATCCTCAACGGGTCTAATCTTACTTGTTATTCTCGTCAATAGAATGGCAGGTCGATTTAAAATCACTATTAGGTTAATATCATACCTTTAACGGTATTTTCCATCACTCTCCAGCTGAGTTTTAATTACGTTAATACTAAACCATTGATGAAGATCAGTCATAATCCTCCGCGGTGTGAAAACTTCAATCGTTATTCTCATCCATAGATTGGCAAGACCGCAGAAACTATCCAACTCCTGTCAAGTTAACATCACACCTCTGACAGTAAATTTTAAATCCTTTAAATAGAATTTTCTAACTTTGACTTGCTAAGTTAAAATGTTACATTTTTAGCAAATCAAAGATAATCACTTCTACTCGTCTGATTTTCAATACAAAAAAGGAAGTCAAGACATGTAAGAAGATAAAAAAAATGTCACTTTTATTGATATTCAAAAATATGAAAGTGATACAAAATGCTACTTATACAATAAGATTGAGTATTACAAATAAAGGAGTACAAAGAAGTCCTTCTTGCTCAGCGAAAGGTTACACTCACTCCTTGAAATATTGAAGATACACGAAACTCGTCCTCTTGACTGTGGCCGGGAACAACAGATCAACTTTCTTTCCTCTTGAGAACAATGGTGTTTTTTGAGATCAAAATGCAAGGGAGCATTCTGATTCCACCCGACCAACTGGTGCGAAGGTCTTCATAAGGCCGTAATCTTTTGCTTAATAGGAAGCTCCACCACCAGAAAGCCATCTAATGAGTATAGGGTTTTTGTCACTGTCACATCTTTGAGCAAGATTGATGAAGGAAGATCCGAGACCTTATTGGTGATGTCCTCTTTCTCGTGACATTCAAATGCGCCATGCTCATTGTGATCAGGGAGGATCCAAGACATTACTGGTGCATCATGTCCAATAGGGTCTTGATGTATATCGATAACCTCGTGGATCTTCCTCGCCCTTAGACAGAAGCTCTGACTTCCTGAGTGCTCGCTAATTGAACAAGCTGGCCATTCCAAATATCCTCCAATGGATGCGGCAAAGACATTGGAACCAGCACCATCGATATGGCCAGGACCTGCAAGAAATAAAAAAACCAAGGGTTAAAATTCTACAAAGACAGAAACAGAAAGCCGGAAGCACAAATGCAGGGTTAAAGTCATGAACTCCATACGCGGATCTCACAAATACAGGGATAGAAAATATGGATCCAAATGCAGTCTGATATTAGACTCGCGTCTGATAATTGAGACGCGAGGCATATATCAAAGACGCGGACTCGAGTCTTATAACTTCTTGAAGTTGCTCATACACAGGCTCGCATCTAAAGCTTCAAGACACGAAGCTTGTCATATTCGTGTCCAAAGATCTCAAAATAGCAGACTTAAAGTTTTTTAAGTCATGAACCCCAAACACGAGTCTCATATACAAAAAATACATTTCAAGTCTCAAAACGCGGAGTTCACCATGCTTGCGTCTGATGAACTTGAGACCTGGACTTAGAAGTCAACAAGCTAGAAAAAAAACACACTTGCAGAGCATGGACGCATGAATCTCAAGAAAGAGATTTCAGGAAGAGATCAAGAGATAGAGTCTCTTCATAGCCAAGGATGACAGAGCTTCAAGGAAACCAAGCCTTATCATGGCAAAAACCAGTTCCTACTAGAAGAAGAGTTCTCTAGAAGATGAACTTCATTCGTCAAGGCCCAGCCATGAAAGCACCTAAAGCGATGCTTTTTAATCTTAAAATCACTTAACTGTGGTAACCTTTAAAAAACATTGAAAGAAAGCATTGAAGCTTTGGATTCTTTTTGTTCTTCAGAGCACATGCCCTTGAAGGAGGTCCTTGAAGGAGAACAATCAAGACGAAGTTCCTCAGAGCACATGCTTGCGAAGGAAAGCAGTCAAGATGAATGACTGTTAAGAGGCTAGGGCCTATTTATAGGCTCACTAATGGCCATTAATTAATGACATAAAAATCAAAGTCATTCTTAAAGGGTAAAATTAATAGCCTTAATTTGCTGCCGAATATCAAATCCAGTCTGGATGAGACGTGGATTTTTACTTCAGGAAATCACAATGACAGGCATTCCCAATTGTCAACGCCAACTTCGCATTGAAAGATCCACTGAGATCTTCACGTCAAACTGCATGCGACACTTTGAAGGTTGCGTTCTGAAGTCCGCGTCCCTTCACAAGCCTAAAGGCTGCGTCCTCTCTATCAGATTGAAAAATGCAGACCTGCGTTTCTAGACAGTTCAGATTCGCGTTCGTCTCAACAGTTCAGAACTGCATTTCTCTCAAAAGTTCAGAGCAGCGTCTCTCTCAATAATTCAGAGCCGCGTTTCTCTCAATAATTCAGAGCTGCATTCCTCTCAACAGAACAAAGCCGCGTCCTCTCAACTATCCAGAGACGCGTCCTCTCAACCATCCAGAGACGCGTCCTCTCAAAAAAAATCAGAGTCGCGTCTCTTCCATAAGTCAGGGCTGCGTCTCACTTACAACTCAGTGCTGTCTGAGTTTCCTCTCTATAACTCATAGCCACGTCTCAACAAATAACTAAGGACTATATTTTCACAATAGTAAAGGATAGCGACTGTGAGAGATACATTCAATAAAGAGTCTGTCTGATTCTCAAATGCAAAGAAGGAATAAAGACAAGACAAAAATTTGATAACTATTATTATTTGATAAAAATGATACAAATACTCTCTTATTTAACAAGTGGAGTGTTATAAAAAAAAGGAGAAGATACAAAAGGGAAGAGCGCTAATCCTACTCCGCCAAAGAATAGATCCGTTCCCGGAGGCACTGCATCTTATGCTGGCATGCCTTCTCAACTTCTGCCCAAGTTTGAGCCCGCATTTCTTTCTTCAATAAGAATCTCTTCGTAGCCAGCTGCGTTTGAAGAGACTCCAACTTGGAAGAATGGGCAGTAAGATCTTCTTGGACCAACTTCTTGGCAGCTTCCAGTTCTTCCAGCCTTTCTCTGGCAGCAACAAGCTTCAGCTCGTTGACTTGAATTAAGGCTTGCACCTTGACAATAGCTGCCCGAGTAGTGGTAACGACTTGCTTTACATTTTTAGTGATGACCTCGGATTCTCTAAATTGTCAACCTATCTTTGGTAGCTGGCTTGAAAGTTATGGAGATGACAGGCCTCTTCAGCAATCGCTCCTCCATCTCCCTCTTCTCATGTTCTTTAGTGGTGAGCAGCTTATTCAATATCGACCGAGCCTCGTCCATCGGACTAGCCTTCTCCAGGGTCCTTAGTTCCTTCAGGCATATCCCCAGCTGCTCGACCAACGTCAGGTATGTCCTAGCTTGCTCCAAGCTTCCAGTATGATAGATGTTCTCAATCTAATTTTCAAGAAGCATCCGGGCAAACTCGAAGGAACTTCTCCCGGAGAGGACTAGTTCAATGCAGGACTTTATGGAGGTGAAGAATTATTGTACCATCTGATGCGCTAATTCTTCCATGATGTCCATGGCTGGAGATAACCCTGCTGGTGCGCTACCGGATCCCCTTTCTATGATGGTACGTGTAGTGTCAATAGAGGCAAGAACCAACTCGCCAGGGGTAGAGACAAGGCCAGCAGCAGGTTCTGTTGATACTGAGATCGTGTTTGACACCTCCGAGACCGTAATTGTGGTAGCCTCCAAAGCAACAGGGGCGATGACAGACTCCACAGCACCTAGTTCACTGGCTGAAGTCTGAAGGGCGCTGTCCTCTGCGCTAGTGCTTGTCACAGAAACCTCCACTTGAGCTAGCCTAGTACTCTCTGTAACCATAAACATCAATGTTAATAATAACTATAAAAACAGGAGTATATGGCACATCTTTGTTCTCTTATCAAGTTGAGGATCTAAAGACGGTAAGTCCTCTGGCAGGCCGCCTTGGTATGAGGGTTCCCCAGTCATGGTGGTTATACCCTCACGAAGCATCTCGGTAGCGGGAACTTCAAGGCTCTCTAGCTGCCAACTCCTGGATCATCTCCTCAATATGAAAGAAAGTTGTAGCCTCACTACCAGTAGCCACTCCTGTAAAAAAATTCAAATGAAGGGTTAAAACATCTTCCCAATTCGACAGAGAAATAGTTAAGGCGGATAGAAGAAATACTCTCAGCGGTAGTGACCTCTCCCGACAGTGGAACCACGCAGGAACATACTCTTGCATCTCTTCCTCTAAAATATGCAAAAATTTGCTGGTATCTGAAAGAGCGGGTTCATCGCCAAAGTCAACTTCTTTGCCCGAATAATAGTCATGCTCTTCGGACGACGAAGATGACACTTGTACCCAGGAAGGCTCAGTGATCGGGGCTTTACCACTAAGAACCTCTGTGGTAGGGCTAGGCTCCACAATCCAGAAAGTGGGTATCAAAAAACTAGGAGAACCTAGTTGTGGCGCCTCCGTCCTTTTTTCTTGAGCCAAAGAAGTTGTAGGCTGAACCGAAACTCCGGGTTGTGACAGAAGTTCAACTTCGGCGCTCTCAGTCACTTCTTCAGGCTGTTCGACCCCATCTACCAGGGCAAATTGGCCTGCAGGTTCCCCTTCTGCCAGGATTGCTGGGCCCTTACTGAGCAAACCTCGGGGACGAAGAGTTGGGGCTGCCTCCTCTACTTCTTCTTCCTATTCCTGCTCCTCAGCACCAGGAGGGATTATTTCAGGTATCCGGGCTGAAGCTTCAGCCTCAGATCCTTCTCTAGCCTTCTTCAGGCTGGGCTCGCCTTGGGAAGCAGAGGCTCGAGGATGGTTGGTCACGGCATGTCGAGTCCTTCGGACAAGGTGCTCCTCTACAGCTCCTGCTCTAGACTCTTAACACCAAAGATGCTCCTGTCCTCCTGGTCTCTCTCCTGGCCTCTCTTTCTGCTTCCTTCTCAGCCTCCTGGTACTCGGTCATCCCTCACATCTGACAACCCTTAGTCCCGACCTTGGCCTTGTACGTGGATTTGATGTCCTTGATACACGAAGTGTTTATTACAAATATGGGCACCTTATTCGCCTTGAAGCACCACAAACAAAAGCCAAAACTAGTATAAGAGTTGGGCGTCTTGTGAGGGAGGGTAAAGACAGCTCCAGTTCCTTCCGCTATGTTGTAATACCATGCTCGGGCACCTTCAACTAGATTCCTACTAAAGCGAAGGTTTAGATTAGGATTGCCGACATAAAGTTGGTCATAACGAAATTGTATGGCGAACCGACAAGGCATATAAGGCTCCACTGTGCAGGAGTTCCCTTGCCGAAATACAAAGTACCTGGGCTGGATATTTATCAGCCACCAGAAGACGCCAGAAGATAACCAAGTGAAGCCGTCTGGGGCGACGAGTTCTGCAAATATGTCCCCGTAAGACGCGTCATAAATCTCGGGGAAACACCTGTACAATTGGTAGTTATCCACATTTTGGATTGTCTTCTGAATGTAGAACATATAATATTGCAGCCAGCTCGAATTCTCCAATTGCTGCACAAAAGGCGTGAAACCTTCGAGGCAGACACCGCCGTCACCAGCGAGGGATAATGCATAACGTATCAGGACATCAGTACGTATATGGAGCTTGACCCTTGGACTAAGAGTCTTAACCAGGGTATGACTGTTAGAATCCGTGACGGGGTGGCCCTCTGCGTCTATGATTGCTTCCACTTGGCAGAAACTCTTCCTTAACGTGCGCAACCCACTTTGGATCCCGACCACCATCGCTGAAAAGAGGGCGATGGACTTCCCATGGGCAAGCAAGACTGCCAGATACACCACGTCGGCAACGATCATCTCATGCGGTAGCATTGGCACCACACATCGCTTCAGCCATAGCATGAGAAAACTCACCAACAGAGCTGGGTCAGACATCAGAACTTTACCTTGGTGATGGGAGCTCTCAATGACCGTGTCTGGTTTAAAGGTGTCTTCATTAGACACGGTGGTGTAAGAGCTGGTGTAGGCGCTGATTCTTTTAAAAATTTCTTCATCAGTGCTGGGAGCTATCCGGGACATCGGGTTAGCCTTATTCACCCCGGGGAACAGATAATCGCCCATGACATATGCTTGATTCCCCCGCTCCTCCATCCGGTCACTTGCCCACAGATATGGAAGTGGCACAGTACTTCCTAATAGGTCTCATGCACCAGAGGATCGCGCTTCTTCAGCAGATGTGGTTCCTCTGTGGATGGGACATATTCTTCATAAGGGGCATCTCCAATCATCTGCCCTGAGACTTCATACATCTCATGAAGGGTGAGCCTCATTTCCCCAATGGGAGTATAGAATGTGCAAGTCTCTGGATTATAATGCTTCAGGATAGCTTAAAATTTTGGATGCTTTGTGAGATGCCGCATTGAACAGCCCTTACAGCTTTGTACAACCTAGCCTGTACCAGAAGATCTTCAAATTCTGCCAGAGAAAAACCCACCATCCTGCCCCACCAGTTCTTATCGATAGAATGGACCCAGTCGGTGGCATAAAATTCTAAGGAAAGTCACTCCTCACATCCAAGAATTATTTGATGAAGGTGGCTGCGAGTTGGGGGTCTCTCCCATTGGGTACTCAGCCCTGACCAAGTCAAGCTGCAACCCCAACATATCCCTCCCATGTCCGATGGTGTAGGATTCACGGGCACCAATCTTGCCCAAGGCAACCCCGGAGAATGGCCTAACCAAATCCCAATCCATTATCCGACACACAGACATATTGTAGATAGGCCAGAGGATACATCCTCTCCATGTTCGAGAGAAAGAACCTTCTATTGCCAATTTGTCAGAGCATTTGTAGTCTCCGTCATAAAGGGTAGCCTCATCCTCTTCGATTGAGTCGCCAAAGAAGAAGTCGGGCATCCTCAGTAGAGCACGAGAGTCTGACTTGAACCGGCCATCAGAAATAATCTCCCGAAGGGTCAGCATACTGGCCTTGTTGATCTGATTCCTTTGTTCCTTTGATTTACGAGTGGTAATAGAAGCAATCCTTTGGAGAACGAAGATCATGTTTGGATCAGCACCGCCTACATGTCCAAAATGGCACTTCTTGGATAGAGGATTTGAGGAATATCGCACTGCAAAAAGAACAACACAACAGTCAGAATCTAAAAAAATGTCTATGTATTGAAGCTCAAACGCAAGGTTCACCCTAGAGCCACATCCCATGACTGAGACATGGAGCTCGACGAAACTTGCGTTTAAACTCAAAGACGCAAGGCTCATCCGAAGCCTGTGTTTGGAATTCCACAAGCTTAGAAATTTTTCTAAGTGTTGGACTTAGACATCTTAACTTTCCAAGTTTGGATGTTAAGAATGTCAAAAGTGGGAGGTGACATGAAATCCATGTGTGTGTACAAATATTTTGATTAGCTATAAAAGAGGATCTTTAACTCAAGATTGTTATACCCAAATCAAGAGCACTTGACTCTGATACCAATTGAAATCAACTAGAGGGGGTGAATAAGTGACTAGCTAATCTAATGGTGAATTAATGCGAAATTAAAACTATTTATGCAAACAAAAAATTCTTCAGCTAAACACACAAAGTATATCCTAAGAGTGTAGCCGAATTTCCCGTGAATGACTCTGGACTATCTCCTCAAGATTCCTCTAGATAAGAGTTGAGGTGCCGCTTTGGCTCTCTTGGTTGAATACATGTGTGAGCAAACAATCCCCAAGCATATATCAATTTAAGCACAAATATATATCAAGCATATAAAGATGAAAGCAATATAAGCATGCAAGATATAAAGACAAGTGAGAGATAGAGAGAGCAATCGCAAACACGGGAGATTTGTTTCGAGGTTCGAGCACACTTGCTCTACGTCCCCGCCTTCAACACTATGAAAGATTTTCACTAAAAACGATCCCACCGGAACACTCGGTGCCGCAACACCTGCAAGCGAGTTCACACTAGAGCTCCTTTGGACTCTCTAGTCCCTCTCTTATTCCTGCAAGAACAAACACACGCAAGCACGCAAGCTTGCCGAGGCCGCACCTCTACACCGAGCTCTCACTAGAACTCGAAACACTGCGAACCCGCATGTCCGCCTCCTCAAATACAAGAATAGAACGCTTGGTGATCTAAACCCTTTGATCACCTAAAATCACTCTCACAACAACTCTCCTATAGGATGAATATAGTAATGGAAAGCTCAAGTATGTGTGAGAAAAGAAAGGAATGATTGTGGTAAAAAACTCAAGAAAAACTCTTTTGAAAACACTCTTGATAAACTCTCCTTTTGATATGGAAGTTTTGGCTCTAAGACAAGTGGAGATAAACACTTAATAGTGTAGAAAAAACAAGCTCAAAAACCTACTTAAAATCTTGTGTAAAACATTCCATAGGAACCCCAACTTATAAGCATCTAAAAACTAGCCGTTGGGGTCCAAATCAGCAGCTGACGCTGCTGTCGGTCGACCACCATTGGGAAGGCCGGTTGACCGGCCGGTCGACCGTCTTCAGGGCAATGACATAGCGGTCGACTGCCAGGTCGACCCGGGCCATTTCCAGAGAGCAGACACTCTTTGGCGGTCGACCGTGCGGTCGACCAGCCCAACCTGTGCACTTCTGTGCACATCAGCCGACTGGAGCGGTCGACCGGCTTCTTATCCGGTCGACCGTCTGGTCGACCGACAGAAGGTCAGTCCAGGCAATTATGGGGATTAAAAACTTGACTTTTTGACTTTAATAGAATCTCATAAATTCTCTAAAAATCTGTAAAAATAAGTTCAGTATTATACTTTGATATACTAACATGTTTGAGTAAAAAATTAAAACATGTTACAAACATTTTTAACTATTTTTGTGACTTAGAAATTTTGGCTTAAAACAAAATCCGTATTTTTCCAAATTAATTTTTTTCAAAACTTCTCCAAATACGAAAACAAGATATTTTAAATACTTTAAAGCTTAGTGTGTATGGATATGATCCACTACACATATATGATTAAATATCTATGTTTCTGATAATAAGCACTAAAATGGTTTTGGTTAAAACACATGTATATATGAAACTCTAAAAACCAAAACGGTATTTTCTAAAAATGAAAATTCTTTTATGAAAACTCATATAAATCTTGTGTGTGAGTGTATATTATACTTGAGCAATCCACCAACTAATCTATCCTTTATATTTTATCTAAAAATAAAATCTTACTAAAAACAAACCTAGACACAAGTCTTCTCTTGAAGGTCTTCACTTAAAAATCTTCTTCTCCTTCTTTGACTTGGTCCAAACCTCGATCTAAAGAGTTAGACTCCTCTTGAGTACTTGATGTGGTCTTGATGCATAAGCTCTTGAATCAACACGTGCTAGCTCCAAAATTTGACTTGAAATTCTTTGATGAAGCTAAACACCAATTAAGATCTTGATCACAAATCTGAAACTAATTAAATATAAGATCATTAGTACTACAACTATATGAGTTTATCATCATCAAAACTAGAGTGATGGGCCTTTGGGCAATAATTTCCCCCTTTTTGATGATGACAAAACTCATGGAGTTATATATGCATGGATTAAAGTTAAGCTTCATAGAAGCTCCCCTTAACTCATGCATAGTAATAAACAATAAGATATTCAATGAAGTACATGAAACTAAACAAATATATATGCATCAACAAGGTGAGAGAAACATGCAAACATCCAAAATCCTTTTCCCAAAAACTTTCTCCCCCTTTTTATTTAAACCTTCAAAATCATTCTCCCCATTTTGTGAAAACATAAGATGCATAAACTCAATATATGCAAAAACTCAAATATGCATATATAAACTCAAAATCTTTCTCCCCCTTTTTGTCAATCGTCAACAAAGGGGTGAAAAACAAACCAACAATAAGGATGTATATGCGATATACATTCATGAAGAGGAAGACGCTAAGTTAGCTTCCCTGCATACACGCATTACATGAAGAAGGGATACAAGCCCTAACTCACATAACACATAATATACAATGCATAAGTGAAGATGTTAAGCTCCCCTACATACGTGTATCATATAAAGAAGAGATGTCAATCTCCTCAATATAAGATACACTCAACATGAATCTATATATAGAAGAGATGTTAAGCTCCCCTTGCATATAGACAATACATATCAAAACATTTTAAACAAAAATTTTTATAATACTTAAACAAATTTTGAGATACCATTTGTACATAAACAAAATTTTAAGATACCAATTGTAAATAAACAATACAAATTTTTAATTTTTCAACAAATCAATTTGAGATATCACAAGATATTGATACCATATGAAATAGAAAATTTGTGATACACGTGAAATCGAAACATTTGTACATTTTGATATTAATGAGAGAAAATATTTTATATTTTGATATCAACTGAAATATATGGTAAATTTTGATACCAAATAGGTAAAGCACATTAATACCAAATGAAATTTAAACCCAATTAGAAATTGAAACATATTGATACCAATTGAAGTATTTGTAAAATTTTGATATCAAATAAGTGGTATAATATGAAGTATATTTTGATACCAAATTAAATACCAATTGAAAATAATGCATAAGCTTATTAAAATACCAATTGAGATACCAATTGAAATTAAGATACAAGACAAGCTTAGCATAAACATAATTTGTGCTTTAAACAAGTAAGGCTATAGTAAATCAAGCACAATCAAATCATATATATGTATGAAGATGAAGATACCAATAGAAATTGATATTATTTGAAAATTTGAAGCATACATATATAAGAAAACATATGAGCATACAAAATAAATATCAATTGTGATACCAATTGAAAACACAATGAGGACAAGTGTATAGCTCATAAATAACCACCCTATATATGCATATTATAAAAGATTTTCAATAAGGCATATAAGGCATGGTCGCCCATCCATCCGCCCTTTTAGGATTGAGGTTTTCAAAAATATGATTTTAAAATGTTGTAATTTTGAAAACACTACCAAATGAAGAATAAATAACTAGTTTAAAGTAATTTTTAAAAAACTAGTTAAAGATCCTTCAAACAAAAAAACAAAACATATATATATATATATCATGAATCATACCAAATACATAAGTGTTGACACTCGAAATTTATAAAGCTCAAATATTCTCATGAAAACAATATCATGAGTAAACAAATGAAGTGTGAGTGCACAAGAATCATGTAATTAGCATTTTCATGAAAATAGTCAATGAGGCTCAAAATAAACGTGAATATTATTTTATCAAACACATATGAAAATCACAAAGATTTTATTTTTCATTTAAAAATAAACTTCAAGGTATATGTATGATTTATCCAAGACTAACAATATGCATACATATCCCAAACATAAAAAAGTCCATAGTAGATTTGCATGAAGGCAAGTGACTCAAGGGGTATACATGTATATTTATTAGTTTTAGATAAATATAATATATACATGAAACAAAACATGCATAGGAGTAGGGAAAACAAGTTAAAATGCACGAATCATTAAAACTAGGCTATATATGTACATGTAATAAGTACAAATGAGTAATGAAGTACAAACATATATGAATCAAATGTTGCTCACTACTTGTACACATATAGACAGAAGTTTTGACAAAAACTACACCTAAACATGTTATTCACCACATAAAGCACAAAACATGATTATTTTAATAAACACTAAAACATGCTAAAAATTCATCAAATGTAAAAGCATGTAAACTAAAATAGGAGTTTAGAGATAGTTACCAAACCAAAGAACTATACTTTAAGTCTCCAAAATATGGTGGTCTTCCCACCAAACTTCCTTGACAGCAGTGCATCAATATGTGTGTCCATCTATTCCATGTGCATCCACCACCAAGGCACCAAACGTCTCACGTCATGTGAGAGCCCACACCTATATCAAACACAAGAGGTGGGGACTTTGGTACCCATTTTCTTTTGGGTTCACAGGGGTTAGCATTGTAAGGAGCCCAAACATTATTACTTGCAACATTTAAAGAATTTACTCTATCATAGCAAAATCTTGTAAGATGGCCTTTGCGGCCGCAATGTGTACATTTGTACACTCTAGCATGCATATGTGTATGAGTGTGATCATGCCATGCAAAGTGTGCATATACATGTTGTGGGTGATGTGCAAGAACATGTGGAGCTTGTTTCTTTTGAAATAAGGTTTCCAATATAGAATGGTTAAATGTATAATTGCTCAAAGTTGAGTTTAAACAATCAATTTTATTTTTCAAAAATTAATCTCATTTTTATCAATGGTTGTGACATGAAAAGCATGATCAACAATCTTTTTCTTTTTAAGAACATTTTCCTTTTCTTTTTCAACAATTTTTCTTTTCAAAGAGTTATTTTCATTCAAAACAATTTCTTTTTGTTTTTCCACCAAACTAATTTTATTTTTCAAAGAATTATTTCCTTCACAAAGATCATTTAATTTTGAAGATAGGGAAATATTCTCATTTTTCAAAAATTCGTTTTCTTTTGAAATGCATTTTAATTTATTTTGAAAAGAATCTTTTTCTTTTAATAAGGAATCAAATTTATTTTTCATTTTCTTATTATCCTTTTAAGCATGTCATATTTTTCTAGAAGTTGTTAACAAAAAGATTCATGCTCATCATATGATATATCAACATCTTCTTCTAGCTCGGATTCGAAATTTACCTCAAGGGGGTTATCCCCTTGGACCATGTAGCATATGTTGGAAGCTTCACTTTCAACATCCGAGTCGCTCCCCGTATAGTATTCTACTTGTTCGCCAAGGGAGATAATAGTGTTCTATACTACAAAAGTCGAATCAAGATTAGCAACCCTAGATATATATTCATCATTTAGGGTACTGTTTAAAGCATGGATGGCTTTTGCATTAGCCTCAATATTTTTTCCATTTAAACAATAAGAATCTTTAATAGTGGCAAAATAAACATGAATCTCTAAGGCTTTGAGGTACAAAGACATCTTAACTTTTCAAGTTTGGATGTTAAGAATGTCAAAAATGGGAGGTGATATGAAATTCATGTGTGTGTATAAATATTTTGATTAGCTATAAAAAAGGATCTTTAACTCAAGATTGTTAGACCCAAATCAAGAGCACTTGGCTCTGATACCAATTGAAATCACCTAGAGGGTGTGAATAGGTGACTAGCTAATCTAATGGTGAATTAATGAGAAACTAAAACTATTTATGCAAACAAAAAATTCTTAAGCTAAACACACAAAGTATAACCTAAGAGTGTAGCCGAATTTCCCGTGAAGGGCTCTGGACTATCTCCTCAAGATTCCTCTAGATAAGAGTTGAGGTGCCGCTTTGGCTCTCTAGGTTAAATACAAGTGTGAGCAAACAATCCCCAAGCATATATCAATTTAAGCACAAATATATATTAAGCATATAAAGATGAAAGCAATATAAGCATGCAAGATATAAAGACAAGTGAGAGATAGAGAGCAATCACAAACACGGGAGATTTGTTTCGAGGTTCGAGCACACTTGCTCTACGTCCCCGCCTTAAACACTATGAAGGATTTTCACTAAAAACGATTCCACTGGATCACTCGGTGCCGTAACACCTACAATCGTGTTCACACTAGAACTCCTTTGGACTCGCTAGTGCCTCTCTTGTTCCCGCAAGAACAAACACACACTAAGCATGCAAGCTTGCCGAGGCCGCTCCTCTACACCGAGGTCTCACTAGAACTCGAAACACCGCGAACCCGCAAGTCCGCCTCCTCAAATACAAGAATAGAACACTTGATGATCTAAACACTTTGATCACCTAAAACTATTTTCACAACAACTCTCCTATAGGATGAATATAGCAATGGAAAGCTCAAGTATGTGTGAGAAAAGTAAGGAATGATTGTGGTAAAAAACTAAAGAAAAACTCTTTTGAAAACACTCTTGATAAACTCTCCTTTTGATATGAAAGTTTTGGCTCTAAAACAAGTGGAGATAAACACTTAGTAGTGTAATCTTGTGTAAAATAGTCCATGGGAACCCCAATTTATAGGCATCTATAAACTAGCCATTGGGGTCCAAATCAGCAGCTGACGCTGCTATCGTCGACCGCCCGGTCGACCGCCAATAGTCAATTTTTCGACCGTTGGGTAGGTCGGTTGACCGGCCGGTCGACCGCCTTCAAGGCAATGGCCTAGCGGTCGACCGCCTGGTCGACCGGGGCCATTTCTAGAAAGCAGACACTCTCTGGCGGTCGACTGTGCGGTCGATCGGTAAACCTGTGCACGTTGTGCATATCAGTCGACCAGAGCGACTGACTTCTTGTCCGATCGACCGAGAGAAGGTCAGTCCAAGCAATTATGGGGATTAAAAACTTGACTTTTTGACTTTAATAAAATCCCATAAATTCTCTAAAAATCTACAAAAATAAGTTCAATATTATACTTTGATATAATAACATGTTTGAGTAAAAATCAAAACATGTTACAAACATTTTTAACTATTTTTGTGACTTAAAATTTTAGCTTAAAACAAAATCCGTATTTTTCCAAATTGATTTTTCCAAAACTTCTCCAAATTCAAAAACAAGATATTTTAAACACTTTTAAAGCTTAGTGTGTATGGATATGATCCACTGCACATATATGATGAAATATCTATATTTTTGACAATAAGCACTAAAATGATTTTGGTTAAAACACATGTATATATGAAACTCCAAAAAATCAAAACGGTATTTTCTAAAAATGAAAATTCTTTTATGAAAACTCATATAAATCTTGTGTGTGAGTGTATATGATACTTGAGCAATCCACCAACTAATCTATCCTTTACATTTTATCTATAAGTAAAATCTTACTAAAATAAACCTAGACACAAGTCTTCTCTTGAAGGTCTTCACTTGAAAATCTTCTTCTCCTTCTTTGACTTGGTCCAAACCTTGATCCAAAGAGCTAGACTCCTCTTGAGTACTTGATGTGGTCTTGATTCAAAAGCTCTTAAATTAACACGTACTAACTTCAAAACTTAACTTGAAATCCTTTGATGAAGCTAAACACTTACTAAGATCTTGATTACAAATCTGAAACTAATTAAGCACAAGATCATTAGTACTATAACTACATGAGTTAATCATCATCAAAACTAGAGTGATGGACCTTTAGGCCAACAGTACCAACATCCAATATTCGAATACAAGATCCACTCTGTTAAAATTGGTCTATATTATTTCAAGTATTTATAAACCAAAAATCAAGTGTTTTGAATACTTTTTGTCCAACCATCAAGTAGGGGAAAAATGGACGGCCTAAGAGTGAGTTGGTTAGTTTAACGGTGTAAAACATTTGAAACCTAACAAAAATTAGTTTGTAGAGTTTCTTAAATGTTTATATCATAATGAAATAGTGTGATCGAGAATTTGTGTGTCTAAAGACATAGTTCTAACCAACTCACTACGTTCGGCCGTCCATCTTGTGTCACTTGATAGATAGGCCAAAAGTATTCAATGAAAAACACGTAGAGGGGGGGTGAATAGGTGTTAATGCTAATCTAATGATCTTTTTAAACAAGTATGAAAGTATGATGCAATCGGTTACTCAAAACAAGAAATTGAAGCCGAATTCCCCGTGAAGGGCTCTAAAACTTCTCCTCTTTGATTCCTCTAGATTATGAGTTGAGGCGCGTAATTGCTTTCTTATTGAGATGAGTAAAGACCGAAAAATGCAAATGAATGAAATGGGAGCAATAAAGAAGTGCAAGCAAGAAGTATCACAAGATAAAATTGTAAAGCAATAAAAAGCAATAAGAAACCAATCGCAAACACAAGGAATTTGTTACGAGGTTCGAGCCACCGCTCTACGTCCCCCCCCTTCACCACCGTGAAGGATTTCCACTATATCTACTGAGGAAATTACAAGAGGTCTACACAAGACCGGAGTACCGGACTCCCACCAATCCAACCTCTACACAAGAGGGATTTCAACACAAAGAACTACAAGTAACAAAGTGATCAACAAGGATCACACACTTCTCTCTTACAACTCTTTAGAGAATGGGAATGATTTTTGGCTCATGAAGTGTAGTGAGAAAAATTCAGTTGAAAAGAGTGAGAAAAATTCAGTTGAAAAGAGTAAGAAAAAACTTTTCTTCTCTTTAGAATTGAGAGCTTTGAAAAAACTTTTCTTCTCTTTTTGAAACACAAACAATAGGTATTTTTCTTGATTTTCACAAGTGACCATTGCCATCTATTTATAGGGATTAGAAGAGATCTAATTATCATTATAACTAGTGTAATAGGTCAGGAAATAGCCCCCAAAAATTCAGAGATAGCTGACTAAAACATCACAATCAAATTCAAAAAACAAAACTCAGAAAACTAGCCGTTGGGGCTGCTGGCGGCTGTCGGTCGACCGGCAGTCAAACTTGGCAACTAGCAGTTGGACTCGGTCGACCGGTCAGTCGACCGGAGGCTAATCAAAAATAAAACTTTGTTCTATTGGTCGACTGGCCCGGTCGATCGACAAAACCCGAGAGCAAGGGTCTGTCAGTCGGTCGACCAGTCCGGTCGACCAGCAGACGTGCATAAAACATGCACGCCAAAAACACAAGGCCCAGTCGATCAGTGCAGTCGACCGATCAGGCCTGAACTGGATCCGGTCGACCGCCAGGTCGACCGTTGGGCCTGAAATAGGATTTTTATAGGAAAAATTTTGAACTTTAAAAAAATTTTAAAATAATTTTGTAAGGCTATACGATTAAGTAGCATGCTATAAGGGTTGGTATACATGATATAATCAAGATGTAAAAATAAAAAATAATTTGAGTCATGTATAACAAACAAGACATGCACCTAAATCAATTAACCAAAACAAAAATCGTATTTTGAAAAATGAAAGTGTGTGTGTTTTTTCTTGAGCCAACTTATCATAACCTCATTCTTTAACAAACTAATTCTTACAAGGTTCTAGGTGACTACATGATCTTCAAATGGGCTTCTCCATATGCGATGTTGAAATAGCTTGAATCCTTGAACCCGAAATGAATCAATCTTGAGTCAAAAATACCTTCCTTTAGAAAAGAAGAAATCTTGAATCCTTAGAGCCCTGAAACACACTTAAACACTAAAATATGATTAGTACAAATAACTATATATGTTTTGTAATCATCAAAACTCAAAAAACCGGGTGATTGTACCTTGGGCCAATAATCTCCCCCTTTTTGATGATGACAAAACATATGAGTTATTTAACAAAAACATGGGAAATGAGCTTGGAAGCTCCCCCTCAAATCATGCTATATATATGAATGGCTATATATATGAAAAGTAGAAACTAAGAACTTTGGCATAAGAGAGACATAGGAATAAAAACATATTGCTCAAAACTCATAACTCAAAAACTAACCTTTTATAACTCAAAATCCAAAACTCAAAATTCAAAACTAACTTGTTATAACTTAAAATTCAAAACTCAAAACTAACTTTTTAGTTTTATAATTCAAAACTCAAAACTCAAAACTAACTTGTTATAACTTAAAACTCAAAACTCAAAATAACTCTTCAAAACTCAAAATGCATAATTCAAAACTCAAAATAATAATAAGCTAACTTTTTCTCCCCCCTTTTGTCATACATCAAAAAGGGTAAACATTGTTAAAAAATTTTCATGATTCCATAACACAAACATTTAATTCACCACAGATAAACGAAAATCTATCATAGTCTAGTGGTTTTGTAAAAATATCGGCAAGTTGAAAATCAGTAGAAACATATTCAATTTCAATATCACCTTTCTCATAATGATCTCGAAGAAAGTGATACTGAATGTCAATGTGCTTAGTCTTACTATATTGATTTGCATTTTTAGTCATATGAATAGTACTAGTATTATCATAAAATATTTTAATATGGTCAAAATGCAAATCATAATCAAGGAGAGTATGTTTCATCCAAAGGACTTGTGCACAACAAGCCATTGCCGCAACATACTCCGCCCGGCGGTTGAGAGGGCTACCGAATTTTGCTTCTTGGAAGACCATGAAACAAGACAATTACCAAGAAATTGACATGTTCCACTTGTACTCTTCCTATCCACTCTACAACCCGCATAGTCGGCATCCGAAAAACTCGTCATGAAAAATTGTCCGGTCTTCGGATACCACAAACCCATTTCAGTTGTGCCCTTAAGGTATCTAATAATGTGTTTTACCGCAAGCAAATGGGACTCTTTAGAACACGATTGAAATCGAGCACAAAGACATACACAAAACATAATGTCCGGCCTACTAGCCGTTAAATACAACAAGCTACCAATCATGCTACGATAAAACTTAATGTCTATACTTGTACCTTGTTCATCCTTGTCAAGCTTTGTGGTGGTAGCCATGGGAGTTTTGCTTGTCTTAGTGATTTGTCACATACATTGCATTTATGTTGTCACTTTACCATACTTGTTTGCTAATAAATGATATTAATAATTGTCTTTTTCTTTGCTAAATGTAGGCCCAAATGCTCAAAGAAATAAATGAGGAACAAGCCAAAAGCCCACTTTATTCTGAATTAATTCAGAATAAACTCGGAGTGAAGAAATCTGGGCTATCAAGGAGTTGAGAAAATCCCTCCTTGAATCGAGGAATCGGAGCCAAGAAAATCAAATGCTGATTCAGTCAGTGGTTGAAGAAGAAACAAGAAAATCAACCAGATATGCGAGAAGCCCTTCACCCCAGGAAGCTCCCCCCTCTTGGTGTGGCCACCTGGCCACACCAGTGCCGCAGAATTGCGGCCCAAGCCGCAATTCTGCGGCAAACTGAATTCAGTTGGGGGAGCGTTTGCTCCCCCAACGTTCCCGGGATCCTGATTCGTGGGTTTTTGGCTATAAATACCTCTTTCAGCAGAGAAAAAGGCAGCGAAGGCAGAGATAGGACTTAGCCAAGCTTTTCATTTCTAGGTTTAGGTTTTTCTTTTTTATGTAACTTGTATGTAGGCTTAGGTTAGAAGATGATTCATGTAAGTAAGAGAGAGAGGCTGATGTTGAGAGTGACACCGATGTACTCCTCCTCCTTTCTTTCATTGTCTCAGTAAGCAATAAAGGTAAACTTTTCTTTGTGTTCGTTTCTTTACTTTCCTTTACATTTGTTTTGCTTTTCGTTTTCCTTTTCTACTTCACCTTGGTTGTATGTGTTGAGTCTACAAGTGAACTCTAAAGCAAGTACACCGATGCTACGTGAGAGCCAGCGATAGTTCATGAAGACGTTCTCCTCTTCCAAGCTCGCATCACTTCGTTCTTCTTATGCTTGACGATATAATGTGCATGGGGACCGAGTTCGAGTTTATGATCTATGCGTTGAACGCCTCCGAAGCAAAAAGGTAGAACTTGCAAAAAGGTTTCCAAGTAAGTCATCACCAAACTAGGTAAGTAATTCTTAACTTTCTTTCTTTTCTTTTATCGCTATAGTATAGATTGCCAACACGATTTCTTTCACCACTTCTTCCCAATCGTTTTCGATCTTTTCCTCCACTTCATTTGTACATAGTCGCTTTTTATTGTTTTCTGATTTTCCACCTTCTTCATCTCTCGCTTTCTCTCTAATTTTAACATAATTCTTTTTCCTTTTCTTAACTTAAAAAGAGAGAAGAACCTTCGCTTAGTTTTGATAACGATTTCAATAAAACTATAAACGCTTCCATCGCAAATCCTCCTTGTGGATCACGACCCGCATTAGCCACTTGCTATAGCGGAAGAATTGAGCACTTGCACATCTTCATTCTAAGTTCTATAATCTCGTATTTTTTGTGCAGGTTTAGCCTCAATCAAATTTTGGCGCCGTTGCCGGGGAGGGTAAAACGGTTTTTATTGAAATCTGAATTTTTATTGCAAATTTTTGAGAACTAAACGAATTTTCTTCTCTGTTGCAGGTTACAGGAGAAGAAACAGGAAAATTTGCATTGCAGTAACATACAAGTGGCTCTGGGCTTCTGCTCTTAAAAGCAGAAACCAGAAGTCCTCTGAATTGCCGCAATTCCACGGCAAAAGCCGCAGATTTGCGGCAAGGAGGAGTTAACTACTGACCAAATTTCTGCAGGGTTGCTTACTCTGCAAAATACATCTGCTGCAGTACTTAAATTCTTGTATGCTTCACCTTATATCTGCTAATAATCAACAGTAAAATTTTTTTTTTTGCAAAGTTAAAAATTGATTAGACATTTGCATTTCTAGGCACGTGTCTTTTCAATTCATTTACTTTTACTGTTGAAGAGTGCTGGAGCAAGGTATGTTTGCATTGCATCTAGAATAGGACTATCTCTTGGTTGATTTATATCGCTTAGAGTGCATCTTATTTATCTTGTACACTTGCACAAAAACTGATCTTAAGGGCACCACCCAATAACAAGATAAGGTGGGGATTTAATCACCCTTCCTTAGCCCAAAAATCAGAATCCAAGCACTCACTAACCCAAGCCTAACCTAAATCGAGTAGACGTTGGTCCTAGGGACATCTCGGACTCAATTAGGAGATTATCCTAAGGGGGAAAAATGTTGGAATCTAACTCCTGCAAAATCAGTGTCTAGGAAAGGGATTGAGGGCCGAAAGCCCGAAGGCTGGTGGTTATTTAATTAAGGAACGTCTTTGACGGAAAACCTCCCACCAACCTTGCCCTGACCTGGCTGATTAGCTTGTGGTTAAAGTCTACATTAGACCTCCCGTGGACAGTCTAACCAGTTAGGAGTCGTCTAGGTCCTAAGTCTACCTTAACTTAGGCTAGAATTTTTTCTTTTTTGTTTGTTTATTTGTTTGTTTTTCTTTGTTTGTATTCTATTGTGTGATATGGACTATAATAATAATTTTTTCAACTACAATAATAATTCATATTACACACCGACTTCATTTTCGGATATTACCAACCCGGCATATCATAAATTTGACCAACCTAGTGTGCCGGATTGGTCTTATCCGAATCAATATGACCCATACCCCCCATCTAACAACTATAATTTCCATAATGATTTCAACTCTTCACCGAGTCAGTGGGGATTCACCTCCCCGAGCATAATTTCCAACCATCTTGCCCTCCTTCTCCACCCAGTCCACATTATGTTCAAGATTCATACTCAGTTCCACCCGTTCAAAATAGGAAACCATCAATTTTGGAACGGAGTATGCGTGAGTCCAAACACAAATCCCAAAATCTAATGGACTCACAATTTCAATACCACTTCCAAGACAACTCTTCATCTTTTCATCAAAACAATGAACCCATCAATTATGAAAAGATGCTAGAAGCCATGACTCATGCT
This sequence comes from Agave tequilana, assembly GCA_038442645.1. Lineage (NCBI taxonomy): Eukaryota > Viridiplantae > Streptophyta > Magnoliopsida > Asparagales > Asparagaceae > Agave > Agave tequilana. The sequence continues at coordinate 123,586 of JAVJIF010005664.1, forward strand.
CAAAATGCTAGAAATCGTGACATAGATATGATGGTCGAATCTCTACGTTCCCACCGTCCTGATGTCACTTACCATTCTGTTAGAGCCAAAGAGTCATGTAGTTTTGGAAATCAAGATTCCATTTCAGAACAACCATGTGAACTTACCCAAACTCCAAATGATATTGATAGTTTGGCTAGTTTTCCTTTTCCTGAAATAGAACTTGAAAATGATTATGATCCTGAACCCCAACTTAGTGATTCAATTCCATTTCCTGATTCGATTATGACTCCGGTATCTTCACCTGACTTCAATTTTTTCCCGGAGTCAACATTGGATCCTGTACCAATTCATAAAGAAATTGAATCACCCATCTTTGAGGATCATATTGAACTTGACCAATTATACACTTTTGAAGATCCTATTGACAAATTGGTAAGTTCTACATTTTTTGATATTGAACTCAATGAGATATGTGACCTAGATTCTCAAATCTGTGATCCAGTTCAACTTTCTGAATCAATCTTGACTCCTGTTTTGTTACCAAACTTGAGTAATATTTTAGAGTCAGTTTTGATTCCTCCACCTATCATTCCTGAACTGGAATCACCCATATTTGGTCACATTCCATTGTTGGAAAATAAATATGGACTAGAGTTTCAACTTCTTGACTTGGACCCAATTTCTGAACCTATTTCGACTCCTGAACCTTTACTTGACTTAAGTCACCTTCCTGAGTCGGTATTAGTTCCTGTCATTCCTGAGTCCAAGTCAACCGTTCTATCATTTCATACTCCATTCTGGGACGAGGTGGTTGATAAATATGACTCCGAAATCAATTATGAAATATGGAAATTAGATGGGGTTAAATACTTAATAAAGATCCTTTATGGATTCATCTTTTTAATGGGTTATATTAAAGAAATTCTTGGTGGGTTCCTCCGAGACCCAAGAAAAGTTGATTGGGCCGCGTTTCGTGGACCAATCAGACCACCACCGGAACCACCACCATAAGGTAACACTTTCCTTCCCTTTCTTCTTTTTCATGCATCTATGCATTAATTCATACATTGAGGACAATGCATGAGATAGGTGTGGGGGAGGGTCTAACATAACTTTTCTTTTTCTTTAAAATAAAAAAAATTTAACATTTTCCTTTACTTTTAAAAACTTTTTGAAAAATAGAAACAATATTTTGACTTATTTTTGTAAGAAATTAAGTTAATTTTAAGGAATAGGAAAATCTAAATTAGGATTTCTTATACTTGGTCAAAATAAGATTATTTGTTTGATTTTTAGAGTTAGGAAGATAATTTGTCAAAGTAATTTAGTCTTGATCTTTACCTTGATGAAATATGCACACTTCATACACTTACACACTTAGGGTTCAAAACAAAGATTCTTATGCCTTAAAAAAAAATAAAAATAAAAAAAATGAATAAATCTAATTATTGATTAGCTAGGTGCTTTGGCCTAAGCAAGCCTTAGTATTTATGCGAAAGATGATTAGATCCTCTGATTAAGCTGGGTATTTGTGCCTAATAAAGCATAAGTATTCACGCCTAAAAGAGGTTCATATAATAAAATCCTTAGTTTTGTGGCCTTGTTTGCTCGAGTCCTTAAGTCCTAGGGGTGTCTTCTCACCTAGTGCCCTAAGACCGTCTGGTTTGGGAGTCATCGATTAGAGGCTCGTTACATGGGCAGATTAGAAAGCCTAAACTAAGGAATAATACCACAAATATATATATATATATATATATATATATATATATATATATATATATATATATATATATATATATATATATATATATATATATACAAATAAATAAGGCATAAGAGTTAGAGTTAATGAACCCTTAGTCAAAATTTTCACAGTCACAAGGTGCATATGACTTAGGGTAAAGTAATAGAATAGATGAGAAGTACAATTTAACTCCTTACTTTGATTGATAACAAATTTTTGAATAGAGACTAAGTTTAGGAATGAAAAATTCGGTTTTCCTATAACTTATAGATTGCTTAGATCTTACAATCATATTTCAAATATTTTTCTCTTTCAAAATGCTTTTCGAAAATACTAACTCTTTTTTCTCTTTCTTTTTGGATTTTGTGGGTGTAATCCGCTGAAAACCCTCACGAGACAAAACTCGTCCTCTAGGGGTGACCTAGAGGTTTAACGGCTTGTTGCACATGCTCAGTGCAATCGAGTGACCTGCGAAAGTGGTCTAATAATTGATTCAAGTTAGTCTAATGTTTTGCTCGAGGGCGAGCAAAAGATAAGTGTGGGGGTGTGATTTGTCACATACATTGCATTTATGTTGTCACTTTACCATACTTGTTTGCTAATAAATGATATTAATAATTGTCTTTTTCTTTGCTAAATGTAGGCCCAAATGCTCAAAGAAATAAATGAGGAACAAGCCCAAAAGCCCATTTTATTCTGAATTAATTCAGAATAAACTCGAAGTGAAGAAATCTGGGCTATCAAGGAGTTGAGAAAATCCCTCCTTGAATCGAGGAATCGGAGCCAAGAAAATCAAATGCTGATTCAGTCAGTGGTTGAAGAAGAAACAATAAAATCAACCAGATATGCGAGAAGCCCTTCACCCCAGGAAGCTCCCCCCTCTTGGTGTGGCCACCTGGCCACACCAGTGCCGCAGAATTTCGGCCCAAGCCGCAATTCTGCGGCAAACTAAATTCAGTTGGGGGAGCGTTTGCTCCCCCAACGTTCCCGGGATCCTGATTCGTGGATTTTTGGCTATAAATACCTCTTTCAGCAGAGAAAAAGGCAGCGAAGGCAGAGATAGGACTTAGCCAAGCTTTTCATTTCTAGGTTTAGGCTTTTTTTTTATGTAACTTGTATGTAGGCTTAGGTTAGAAGATGATTCATGTAAGTAAGAGAGAGAGGCTGATGTTGAGAGTGACACCGATGTACTCCTCCTCCTTTCTTTCATTGTCTCAGTAAGCAATAAAGGTAAACTTTTCTTTGTGTTCGTTTCTTTACTTTCCTTTACATTTGTTTTGCTTTTCGTTTTTCTTTTCTACTTCACCTTGGTTGTATGTGTTGAGTCTACAAGTGAACTCTAAAGCAAGTACACCGATGCTACGTGAGAGCCAGCGATAGTTCATGAAGACGTTCTCCTCTTCCAAGCTCGCATCACTTCGTTCTTCTTATGCTTGACGATATAATGTGCACGGGGACCGAGTTCGAGTTTATGATCTATGCGTTGAACGCCTCCGAAGCAAAAAGGTAGAACTTGCAAAAAGGTTTCCAAGTAAGTCATCACCAAACTAGGTAAGTAATTCTTAGCTTTCTTTCTTTTCTTTTATCGCTATAGTATAGATCGCCAACACGATTTCTTTCACCACTTCTTCCCAATCGTTTTCAATCTTTTCCTCCACTTCATTTGTACATAGTCGCTTTTTATTGTTTTCTGATTTTCCACCTTCTTCATCTCTCGCTTTCTCTCTAATTTTAACATAATTCTTTTTCCTTTTCTTAACTTAAAAAGAGAGAAGAACCTTCGCTTAGTTTTGATAACGATTTCAATAAAACTGTAAACGCTTCCATCGCAAATCCTCCTTGTGGATCACGACCCGCATTAGCCACTTGCTATAGCGGAAGAATTGAGCACTTGCACATCTTCATTCTAAGTTCTATAATCTCGTATTTTTTGTGCAGGTTTAGCCTCAATCACTTAGCCCCTTCAAGCCCAAATCTCTTGATAAGTTCCTTTGTATACTTGGCTTGATTGATGAAGATCCCATCCTTCCTTTACTTGATTTGGAGACCAAGGAAATAGTTAAGCTCGCCCATCATAGACATCTCCAATTCCTCCTTCATGCATGATTCAAAAACTTTGCAAAGATTTTCATTAGTAGAACCAAATATGATATCATCAACATATATCTGAACTACAAGTATATCATTTTCAACATGTTTTGTAAACAAAGTAGTATCTATTTTTTCTTTATTAAAACCATTAGAAATTAGAAATGAAGAAAGTCTTTCATACAAAGCCCTAGGGACTTGTTTTAAACCATAAAGAGCTTTGTCAAGTGTGAAAACAAAATCCGGATGTGTAGGATCAACAAACCCGGGGGTTGTTCACATACACCTCCTCTTCAATAAATCCATTTAAGAAAGCACTTTTTACATCCATTTGAAAAAGTTTAAAATCTTTATAAGAAGCAAATGCAAGTGTCATCCGTATGGCTTCAAGCCGTGCTACAGGTGTAAAGGTTTACTCAAAATCGATACTTCGACTTGAGTGTAACCTTGGGCCACTAACCTAGCTTTATTCCTAACAATATTTCCCGACTCATCCAACTTGTTCTTAAAGATCCACTTAGTACCAATTGTTGGTCTATCGTGGGGCCTAGGAACAAGATGTCAAACTTGGTTGCGCTCGAATTGATTGAGCTCCTCTTGCATGGCTAGCAACCAATATGAGTCGCCCTCAGCTTCGAGGATGTTCTTTGGTTAAAAGTAAGAAATAAATGCATAGTGCCCAAAAAGATCATGAAGTTTAGAACGAGTAGTTACCGCTTTTGATACTTCACCTATAATAAGATCCTTGGGATGATGTGGATTGTATCTCCAATATTTTGGAAGTAGTTGAGTAGTCTCCACTTCAACTTCTTGGATTTTATTTCCTTGAACCTCATTTTCTTGAACTTCATTTCCTTCATCATCCTTTGGCATGTCTTCAAGAGTAGGTGAGTCCTTCAAAGTAGTTCTCTCCATGTCTTCATTTAGAGAATCTATTTCTACAACATTCTTAACAAACACATTAGATTCCTCAAACTTTACATGTATAGATTCTTCAATAGTCAAGGATGACTTATTGAAGACTCTATAAGCTTTACAAGTATTAGAGTGACCAATAAAAATTGCTTCATAAGATTTTGCATCAAATTTACCTAAATTATCTTTAGTATTCAAAACAAAACATTTACAACCAAAAACTTTAAAGTATGGAACATTTGGCTTTCTAGAAAAATAGATCTCAAAAGATGTTTTTGAAGTGTTTTTGCATAAAAAAACTCTATTTGATATGTAGCAAGATGTGTTAACGGCCTCAGCCCATAGATAATAAGGGAGACCATATTCATTTATCATTGTCCTAGCCATCTCTTGTAATGTACGATTTTTCCTCTCAACGACTCCATTTTATTGTGGAGTTCTAGGACAAGATAGTTCATGCTTAATTCCATGTTCTTCATAAAAGTGGTAAAGGGTTGATTACTGAATTCACCACCTCTATCACTTCTTATTCTTAAAATAAAAGAATCTTTTTCCATTTCAACTCTTTTCTTAAAGGCTTGAAAATATGAAAAGGCTTGATTTTTGTGTTCTAAAAAGAAAACCCAAGTAAAACGCGAGAAATCATTAACTAAAATGAAAGCAAAACGATTCCCACTTAGACTTTTGGTTTGAGTAGGACCAAACATATCCATATGGATTAACTCCAAGGGTCGTGATGTCATGATATCCTTGATTGACTTGAAAGAGGACTTGGTTTGTTTCCCAAGTTGGCACGCATCGCAAATGCGTCCTTTTCAAAGTTCAAGTAAAGAATACCTTTCGCCATTTCCTTGTTATGTAATCTAAATAGATGGTCAAAAGAAATGTGGCCTAATCTCCTATGCCACAACCAAAAGTCATCATCGAGGGCTTTCAAACAAGTAGCATTGCATAGCATATTAGACATGTCAATCATGTATACATTATTTTCACGAAATTCGAAAAATATACATGCATTGGATTGTCTATCAATAACTCTACATGCTAGGTTATCAAAAACAACATCAAAACCTTTGTCACAAAGTTGACTAACACTCAAGAGATTATGCTTGAGGCCATCAACTAAAACAACATTTTCTATTAAAGGAGATGTACTAAGTTTAACATTAATAATACTAATGATTTTTCCTTTGGCGTCATCTCCAAAGGTGACGGTGCCACCTTCATGGTATCTTGATAGGGTTGCAAAGTTGTTGATATCCCAAGTCATGTACCTTGAGCAACCTCTATCAAGATACCACAATCCTTTACAACATTGGGCCTTGGAATGTACCTACATCATTTAACAAATTTGTTGACTTTGGTACCCAAACTTTCTTGGGTCCTTGAAAGTTAGTATTCCGAACCGAAACATGATTATGCGATGCATTAATCCTATCATAGCAAAATTTAACCAAATGCCCTTTACGGCCACAATATGTGCATGAAAAGACTTTACCATACATGAATGCATGATGGGTGTGTGGAGTGTGGGCATGTTTAGGGTGCTTGACATGATGTAAAGGTTGTGATTTATGAACATGAGCATGAATATCATGTGAATGTTTCTTTGGGACATGTTTCTTAGGAAACATAGCCTCTAGTCTATTTTTATCAAATTCACATTTCTTCAAAACAATTCCTAATGAATCAATTTTCTCTTTTAGCATGGAAATTTCATTTTCATCAATTTGTGAAAATTTACCTTTGCAAGAAATTTTATAGTTATCAAAATCCCTTTGTGTAGAAACAAGAGTAGAAAACAATTCATCTTTTTCTTTTGTAAGAGTGAAAACTTTGTGATTGAGAGATTCATTTTCCTTTTTCATTTTCAAGTATTTCTTTTTAAGAAAATCATAGTTATGAGATAATTCTTCAAAAGCTTCTCCTATTTCATCTATAGAAAGCTCACAATTAATAGATATATCGGGAGTTACCTTGCTTGTGCTTTCATTTGCCATGAAGCACATATTGGCGGTGTTGACTTCCTCATCGGATTCACTCTCCGAATCCCAAGTGGCCTTTAAAACTTTCTTTTGTACGGCTTTTTGGAGGTGGAGGATTTGCTTTATTTTCCGGGCATTCCGCAACAATATGACCCGGTTTCTAGCAATTAAGCAAATGATTTTCTTCTCTTCTTTACCTTGCCATCTCCTTCTATTTTAGAACTTTGCCTTGTTGTACATTCTCCAAACATTCTTTACAAGAAGAGAAAGATCTTCATCATCCTCTTCTTCATCATCATCGTCGGAGTAGGTAGAAGAACTCTTGAAGGCAATAGCTTTCTTCTTGGGAGGATCCATCTCTTCTCTTACTTTTCTTTCCATCTCATGGGTCTTGAGATTCCGAATGAGACCGATAAGCTCCATTTCTTCCTTGTCATTGAGCTCCTTCAAAGTTGTGGCTTTGACTTCCCAAGATGGAGGGAGTGCACGGATGATCTTCCTCACCTTTTGGTCGTTGTCAATAGCATCACCTAAAGAAGAAAGTCCATTAGTAATCTTTGTAAATTTAGTAACCATATCATCTATGATTTCATTCTCTTGCATAGAAAAATTTTCATATTGGGAACGAAGAAGGTTGATTTTTGCCCTCTTTACTTGTGAAGTTCCCTCATGAGTGACTAGTAAGTGAGTCCAAATCTCATGTGCGGATTTACAATGAATGACTCTTGAAATATCATCATCATTAAGAGCTTGAAGTAAGGCATAGTGTGCCCTCGTATTAGCATCAAACTCCTTCGTGGCAATATCGGACCAAGTGTCCTCATCACCAAGGGGTGCACTAAATGGTTTGGTCACCGCCTTTGCAACCCGGCTTCTTAAGGATTGCAAAAACACGGTCATCTTAACCTTCCATATGGGAAAGTTAAGTCCATCAAACTTGGGTGGGGTCTTAATTCCTTCGGCCATTTTTACTAAGTGTATGAGGATGAAAATGAATAAAGTGATTAGCAATATAGGATCTCTCTAAGGTTGTTAAGCCAAGAGCCTAGAGCCAAAGCTCTGATACCAATTGAAAAACACCTAGAGGGGGGTGAATAGGTGTTAATGCTAATCTAATGATCTTTTTAAATAAGTATGAAAGTATGAAGCAATCGGTCACTCAAACAAGAAATTGAAGCCGAATTTCCCGTGAAGGGCTCTAGAACTTCTCCTCTTTGATTCCTCTAGATTATGAGTTGAGGCGCGTAATTGCTTTCTTATTGAGATGAGTAAAGACCGGAAAATGCAAGTAATGAAATGGATGCAATAATAAAGTGCAAGCAAGAAGTATCACAAGATATAAATGTAAAGCAATGAAAAACAATAAGAAAACCAATCGCAAACACAAGGAATTTGTTTCGAGGTTCGAGCCACCGCTCTACGTCCCCGCCTTCACCACCGTGAAGGATTTCTACTATATCCACTGAGGAAATTACAAGAGGTCTACACAAGACTGGAGTACCGAACTCCCACCAATCCAATCCTCTTCACAAGAGGGATCTCAACACAAAGAATAACAAGTAACAAGGTGATCAAAAAGACCACAAACTTCTCTCTTACAACTCCTTATAGAATGGAATGATTTTTGGCTCAAGAAGTGTAGTGAGAAAAATTCAGTTGAAAAGAGTTAGAAAAATCTTTAAAACAACTAAAAAACTTTGACCAAGAATGCACTTTAGAATTGAGAGCTTTGAAAAACTTTTCTTCTCTATTTTGAAACACAAAACAATGGGTATTTTTCTTGATTTTCACAAGTGACAAATGCCATCTATTTATAGAGATTAGAAGAGATCTAATCATCATTATAACTAGTTTAATAGGTCAGAAAATAGCCCCCCCAAAAATTTAGAGATAGCTGACTAAAACATCACAATCAAATCCAAAACACAAAACTCAGAAAACTAGCCGTTAGGGTTGCTGGCGGCTGTCGGTCGACCGGCAGTCAATCTTGGCAACTAGCCATTAGACTCGGTCGACCGGTCGGTCGACCGGAGGCTAATCAAAAAATAAAACTTTGTTCTGTCGGTCGACTGGCCCAGTCGACCGATAAAACCCAAGAGCAAGGGTCTGTCAGTCGATCGACCGGTCCGGTCGACCGGCAGACGTGTACAAGCACGCCAAAAACACAAGGCCTGGTCAACCGGTGCGGTCGACCGATCAGGCCTGAACTGGATCCAGTCTATCGCCCGGTCGACCGTTGGGCCTGAAACAAGATTTTTATAGGAAAAATTTTGAACTTTGAAAAAATTTTAAAATAATTTTGTAAGGCTATATGATTAAATAGCATGCTATAAGGGTTGGTATACATGATATAAACAAGATGTAAAAATAAAAAATAATTTGAGTCATGTATAACAAACAAGACATGCACCTAAATAATTAACCAAAACAAAAACCGTATTTTGAAAAATGAAAGTGTGTGTGTGTTTTCTTCAGCCAACTTATCATAACCTCATTCTTTAACAAACTAATTCTTACAAAGTTCTAGGTGACTACATGATCTTCAAATGGGCTTCTCCATATGCGATGTTGAAATAGTTTGAATCCTTGAACCCGAAATGAATCAATCTTGAGTTAAAAAATACCTTCCTTTAGGGAAGAAGAAATCTTGAATCCTTAGAACCCTGAAACACACTTAAACACTAAAATATGATTAGTACAAATAACTATATTTGTTTTTTAATCATCAAAACTCAAAAACCGGGTGATTGTAACCTTGGGCCAACATTCAAAACACTTATTTTTTGGTTTATAAATACTTGAAATAAATAGTTCAACTTCAACAAAGTGGATCTTGTATTCGAATGTAGGACAGTTGTATTTGAGTTTGAAGGATTTGGGCTCAAATCTTTTTGGAAGGACATAAGTCTCTCTCTCTATATATATATGTATATGTATATAAACAGAAATATGTATCTCAGCCGACAGCTGAGAGTACCTCTTAGCCTGCGGTGACGTTGCATATTATGAGCCACATAATTCGACAATCTAAAATGACGCTCCGCTTTTGAAAATAATTGAAATTACTAAAATCTCCTATTGTTTGTCTTTTTCTTGAGATGATGTATTAGTTTATATTCTTAATTTTTTTTTTCTCCCCTTTTATATGTCTATCTCTCGTGTCTCCTCACGCTGTCTGATCTAGATTTTTGACTTGTTGAGAATGTCGTCCTAAAAAGCGAGAGCAGGACCAGATATTAAATTTTAGTTGCAGACCTAGATCTCCAGCAGCTATTTTGACAGGGTCATGTTCCCTCGGGATGTCGGCTTCAATATTTTCATCGTGATTCTTCACTTCTTCTTCTTCTTCCAAAGGAAGGTCTATCTGAAATTTTTCATCATAAAAATGTTGGTCATTCGATTTAAAATTTGAAAGACGAGTAAAATACACATAAATATACAACCAATCTTCAGAGATGCGACTGAAGTCGCAGGAAAAAAATATTTTAAAAGGTATCTTTTCATCAGGAGTGCGACTTTGGTCGCATTCATAATAATAAACTATCAGACAAAATTGAATTCTGTGACCATAGTCGTAGTATGAAATTTTATCTTCAAACCATTTATTTTACAAGACAGGGACTAAAGTCGCAGTCCAATTAAAATTTATTAATAAAAAGACTGCGATCTTGGTCGTAAAAATGAAAAAATAAGTTCAAAAAGACTACTATTACATAAGATTGTGACCAATGTCCCAGCCTTCGGTCGCAGTCTTCTAATCATCTTAATTACTTAACTTTCGAGATCTTGTTCACTGCTTCAATTGACTATGTCTCTTGTTTCATAAGAATGCGACCACGGTCGCAGTATCCTATGTAGATTATTTTATAAAAAAATACTATGACCACGGTTACATAAGACTGCGACCAATGTCGCTGTCTTCGATCGTAGTCTTCTAATCATCTTAATTACTTAACTTTTGAGACCTTGTTCATTACTTCAATTGACTATGTCTCTTGTTTAATAAGAATGCGACCACGGTCGCAGTATCCTATGTAGATTACTTTATAAAAAATATTATGACCAAGGTTACATAAGACTGCGACCAATGTCGCAGTCTTCGGTCGCAGTTTTTTACTCATCTTAATTACTTAGCTTTCGAAACCTTGTTCACTGCTTCAATTGACTATGTCTCTTATTTTATAAGAATGCGACCATGGTAGCGGTATCCTATTTAAATTACTTAATAAAAAAATACTATGACCAAGGTCGCATTGTTATCAAACAAAACATTCTCAAAGAGACTGTTGTTACATAAGACTGCGACCGAAGTCGCAATCTTCTAATCATCTTAATTAATTAACTTACGAGATTATTGTCAGTGCTTCAATTAACTGCGACCATGGTCACAGTATCCTATTTAGCTTAGCAAGGTCGAAAAAATACTGCGACCCTAATCGAAAAAATAAAAAAAGCTGCAACACTGCGACCAAAGGTCGCAATGTAAAACAAAAATAAATCTAAAAAGTGAAAATGATATTAAAAAATTTAAATTCAAAATTTTTCGTTTTAGAAACTGCGACTTCGATTGTAGTTTCAGAAAAAAATAAAATAAAATAAACTATTTCAAGTCGCAGTAATAGATTTTTATTGTGATTAAAACATCTTTAAAAAAAAACTTGAACATTAATGCGACCATGGTTGCATTCTTTTAAAATAAATTATTTTTCTAAAATTTAGTTATCAAGTTCTGCAATTTTTTTGTTTGAAAAAACTTAAAATTTTCAGATCTGTAATTTTTTAATGGAGAAACAGTTGTAGCCAGGTTAAAAGTGAAAATGAGGGTATTTCAGTTATTGGGCAACGAAAAGTGATTGAGGGTCTCCTTTTACCGCCTAAATTTCGACTTCTCTGCGGCTAATGTGAAGCCACGTCATGCCGACTGAGAAACTCTCTCAGCTGATGGCTGAGGAACAGTAACCTCATATATATATATATATATATATATATATATATATATATATATATATATATATATGTATATATGTACCTCAGCCGCCAACTGAGAGAGACTCTCTCAGCTGTCACTTTAATATGGTCGCAAACGTACTGTAACATAGTCACAGTTAGTAGTAGTCCTCAGAAAAAGACTGCGACCATGGCAGCAATCCTCATAAAAATACTGCGACTTGTTCACAGTTCTCATATAAAACTGCGATCATGATACCAGCACCCAAAATGTGGTTGAAATTCAGCCACGTTGCGCCAGTTGAGAGAGTCTCTCTCAGCTGGCGGCTAAGGTACAGATTCCTCATATATATATATCTGTCAGCTGAGAGAGACTCTCAGCTGGCATAACGTAGCTGAATTTTAACCACTATTTTGGGTGCTAGTACCATGGTCGAGTTTTACATGAGAACTATGATTATGTCATAGTGTTTTTATGAGGACTGCTGCTATGGTCGCAGTCTTTTTCTGAGGACTGCTACTATGATCTCAGTCCTAATTACATTGAAAATATATGATTTTTTAGGACTGCGACCTTTTCACAGTGGACTGCGACCATGTGACAGTCAGCTGCGGCCATATTGAACCGCCAGCTGAGAGAGTCTCTCTCAACTGGCGGCTGAGGTACATTTCTCTCTCTCTCAACTCTCTCAGCTGGCAGCTGAGGCACATTTCTCTCTCGCTCACTTTATATATAGAGAGAGAGAGACTTGTGTCCTTCCAAAAAGATTTGAGGCTGAATCTTTCTCACGCAAATTCAATCGTCCGACATTCGAATACAAGATCCACTCTGTTAAAATTGATCTATATTATTTTTAGTGTCTATAAACCAAAAATCAAGTGTTTTGAATACTTTTTGCCCAACCATCAAGTAGGGGAAAAACGGACGACCTAAATAGTGAGTTGGTTAGTTTAATGGTGTAGAACATTTGAAACCTAATACAAATTAGTTTGTAGGGGTTCTTAAATGTTTATATCATAATGAAATAGCCGGATCGAGAATTTGTATGTCTAAATGCGTAGTTCTAACCAACTCACTACGTTCGCCCGTCCATTTTGCGCCACTTGCTGGATAGGCAAAAAGTATTCAAAACAATTGATTTTTGGTTTATAGTTACTTGAAATAATATAGATCAACTTCAACGGAGTGGATCTTGTATTTGAATGTCAGAGGGTTGAATTTGAGTGGGAAGTATTCAGCCTCAAGTCCTTTTGGAAGGACACAAGTATATACATATATATATATATATATACATATATATATACACACACATATATATACATATATATATATATATATATATATATATATATATATATATACACATATATATATATATACATATATATATATATATGGGGTTTCTGTACCTCAGCCGCAAGCTAAGAGATTTTTTAAGTCAGCGTGACGTGGCGAAATCTCAGCAGAAATTTGTGGCAGAGTTTAGGTACTAGAAAAACAAAATATCCAGCTCAAATGACCATCAATCATGTTACAGTTACAAATTGTCCAAACTACGCTCAATTTTACTTTTAACTAGCCAAAAACTATTCCTCCACAAAAATTTTACCGATCTGAAAATCTGAGTTTTTTCAAACCAAAGTCAGTTTTCAGTAATCTTGAGTTACAAATTTCTAATTCATCCATACCAAAATTTAAATTTATAAAATAAGATCTGGTTAAGATGACGAGAAAGAAAAAGCAGCCGAAAAAAGTAAAAAAACACGCGTAAAATCCTAGAATATTAGTTGCCCTAGCAAAAATTTTATTGTTTTTTCAGAAAATTTTTCAAATCATATGTATTTAAAGAACTATTTTCACCTTTTAAATATTATTTCGCTTTAGATCTCAGTCTCGTCGCTAAAACAATTGTGTCGAATTTTCTAAAGAATGAAAATTAAACAGAAATTTTTGATTAAAAATGAGTATTTTATTAAAATTTTAAACTTTCTAATTTCAAAAACCATTTTAATTTTATGTTTTTTTTAAGAATGCGACCAGAGTCGCATTAACTTTGAAAAATTTTATTTAGTTTTGGAAAGTTATTTTAATCATAGTTTAACTGCTTACTGGGATTTTAAACCCTTTTTAATTTCTTTGTTTTTAGAAACTGTAATCAAAGTCGCAGTTCGTGAAAAATAATATTTTGGATTTAAAAAAGTTATTTTTAACAAGTTTTCAAATTTTGTACTGTTTAAAAGTTTGTTTGTTTTAACAGCACTGTGACCATCGTCTTTTTTTGTAAAAAGGTTGTTAAGAACACTGCGATTGCGGTCATACTATTTTTTTATGTAATTTTCACTATTTAATTTTATTTTATTTTACATTGCAACATTGTTTGCAGTATTGTTTAACTTATTTTCTATATATGCGACCTTGGTCGTAGTCTTTTTATTAATTAAGTTAAATAGGATACTGCGACCGTGGTCGCAATTTTATGTGACAATAACCAAGGTCGTAAACATTTAGTAATTAAGTTGATTAGAAGACTGCGACATTATTAGCAGTCCTGTGTTACTTCTGACCTTGTGACATTGGTCACAGTATTATGTAATAGCAGTTTATTTAAGAAATTTTAGTTTAATAACATTGTGACTGTAATATCACTAGTTGATATTATGGTATTTGTATTTTTCATATTTGTTTGTTTCACTTATTATTTTTATATTAAATACATAAATTATTTCAAGGTATGTAAACGTTAATTTGGCCTTATATGTATATTTAACATTATTAAGTATTTTATTTTAATTACTAGGTAGTATTTTTCTCATTACTATTGTTACTATTATTATTATTTTAGTTGCTATTATTGTTAGTATTGAAATTGTCATTATTCTTATTGTTATTATTATGTTTTAGTCATCATTATTAATATTTATTATTAATGATAGTATTTTTATCATGTATTATTAGATAATATTTTTAATGTTGATAATTTATTATTATTACTACTATCTCATTTTGATTTTTAGTATTAATTATTGTTATTTTCATTATTATTCATATATTTTTCTTTTCCCTAGCCCATAACCCATTACCATTGAGATCTTATACCCAAACCCGTACCCGTTAGCCCCAAACCGTTAACCCATAGCTTAATTCTCATAGTCCTAACTCACCCAAATTCATATCCTATTTTAAAATCATAATCTTAACTAATAAATTCTAATCCTAACTAAAAAATCCCAATCCTAATAAATCCCACCTAAACTAAACCAATCAATCTCCTAATCACCCCATCCACAGCCGCATCCCTAATCACCCTATCCTCAGTCCCAAGCCACACACGGCTCCTCTTCCACCTCCGTGAGAAACACCCCACAGCCTCTTGCACACCTGCGCATCAACACCCCAGGCCACTCCAGCCTGGAGCCGAGCACTCTTCCTATTCACCCATGCCTTGCAGCCAATGTTGCTGCCATCCCTGCTCCCCTTCTCCTTGGCTAGCTGTGAGCAACAACAGCAACCCACGGCTCCACGGCACCACCCTTTGCCGAGCTTCATCCACAACGGCAGCGCGAGCGCACCCCCTTCTTCATCTTTTCCCCATGCTGCCACCACCATCTCCCTTGCATCTCCACCCCGCCGAGCGTCGCCGGAACCACTCCTTGGCCATGCTCCTCCTCCACTGCACCCACTTGCCAGCGAGCCCCAAGCCTGGCTTCCCATTCCTCCTCTCCTTATTGCAGTCGCCCCCTTGGTTTAGCCCGTCGTTAAGGCCGAGATCCTTCTCCCCTCGGCTGCCGCACCACAGCCCCAGTGCACCCTGGCTGTTACTCTGTCGAGCCCCTGCTTCCATCTCCTTTCCTTGCATGGTAAAATTCTCACTCCTCTCTCTTCATATATAATTGAGGTATATATTTGGTGTTTTAATTATGATGATATTGATGATGATTATATTTGTGTTTATATAATGTGTATTAATGAATGTATGGGTGTTTGGTTGTGCATGTGTACTGTAATTTATATGTGTGGGACGGCATCTTCCACCTCTTCTTGGATCGCCGCCGATCACCATCGGCAAACGCGAACGCACACGCGCCCTTCCCAGTGAGATCCTCTATCCGTCGATATTCTCTGTGGCCTCCACTGCCTCCGCTGGAGCCTCTGTTGGAGCGCCACAAACC
Organism: Agave tequilana; assembly: GCA_038442645.1. Lineage (NCBI taxonomy): Eukaryota > Viridiplantae > Streptophyta > Magnoliopsida > Asparagales > Asparagaceae > Agave > Agave tequilana. The sequence goes on from JAVJIF010005664.1 coordinate 139,417, forward strand.
TCCCTCCTGGCTGTGAGTGGTTCCCCTTCACCTCTATCTTTTATTTCCCTATTTCATTAGCATGTGTGATATATATATATATATATATATATATATATATATATATATATATATATATATATATATATATATATATATATATATATATATATATATATATATATATATATACACACACACACACACACTCACTTAGGTATTTATGTGAATGGGAGTGTTATTAAATTAAGTGTGCGCTTGCTGTGAATTAATTAGTGCATAAATAATATGTGTTGTGAAATTGGTGCATGCGTGTACGTGAGTGTGTGTGGTGAATGTGCGTGTGTGTGAGTTTGTGTTCATGGGTGCTGTTGGCATATGTACACGTGTGTCTATCCATATATATACATGTCCATACTGTACATAAGTGTTTGTATATCAACCTGAGTATTTGGTTGCACGTTGCAACGACTACGGACCCGTTTGGTGAGATCTAGACCTGTTCGTGAGATTCGAATCCGGTAGGAGATCTAGATTCGATCCGAATTCGTATTATTGTGGACTCGATACACAGGCAATTCGAAGATCGACCCATGAGATGATTCGAAGATTCATGCCAGTTCATGCGGTGGAGACTAGACGGTGATTCGGTTCCAAAACCACGTGATTTCATGTGAGTGTTTGCATTTGTCTTATATCCTTATTTACCGTTATCTATATGTATATGTATTTTACTTTTATCATTTCATGTGACCATTTGATGTATTTTACTAGTATGATTACATGTATCACTTCATGAGACATTAATGAACATTCACCGTATTTATTTTGTTGCTCTGAGTATTTATTAGCGTCATTCATATGTAGTTATTTACCACTATTGATCCGAGACTAGTTGAGGTATACCTTATACCGTGACTTTATTCGATCTACTGATCAGTTGACTTACTTCATATTTGAGGATAGAGGACTTATATGCATAGTGTTTGTCGGGAGTTGTTGGTGATTATTCCAATTAGAACTCCTGTGATATTGAGAAAGTGTTAGATATGACAATACTTTAACTGATAGATAGATTTACCGATACTTGGATTGGTATTGACTTAGTTAGAGTTAGAGTTGACCTAAAATTAATATTCTTTACAATGGATTTGATTAGTGAGCTCGATCGTGATGGACTTGATCTTGGGTTGAGGAGTAGGCATAGATTGGGTTGACCTGACCTGGTGCATGTATATACAAAATTGATTAATTACTTGAATTTCTAGGTCTTGTGATTGAGCTTAATAGAAGTGGGAATATATAATAATCTTAATCAGATTGGATAGTGATGATTGGTTAGATATATATGATTATGTATTTTATATGTTGGGACTTGGATATATCAGTGACTCAGAGGATGAATACACTGATGATGTAGAGGAGGGATATACTGCTGAGTTGATTGACATGAGGTTTGTGTTCTTTTGAAAGGATTTTGATTAGTGTTCTGATGAGATTGATGTAGTTGGGTTGATATTTGTGAGTATTCCCGGTTTTACTCCTAATTATACTATTTAATTATTGATTATCTTTGTGGATGTTGATTATCAGACGTAGAGGTATTCTATATTCCATATTGCTTGAGGATGTTTTGTTCTGTATCTGTGAACTCAGCATTTTTTGTTGATCTCGAGGATATAATCAGTATTTTATGATTGACTCTTGACTACTTTAGTTATTTGGTTTTAAAGATTGAGCTATTATGAGTGTGAGTTCATTGATATTGGTGTTAATATATACCCAAAGTTTGATAACATTTATTGTTGGATCTCAGTTATTGGTGACTTAAAGGATCAGAATAGATTGATGTGATGAAACGGCTCATTAAGTATTTAATGGACTTGTGGTTTATTATATCAGATATTTTGATTTGGATTGAATGTTTGATGTTCAGAATGATTGTTATTGTGATTATGAGTTGGTCAGATTAGTTACTGATTTATCTTAGTACAGAGAGATGAGATCTATCTATATTCGGGATGAGACTGTAGATTTTAGAGTTAATACCTGCCATGTTATTAGTATATTTTTATGTTACTAAAAGTTATTGAGAAAGGATTGTTTGACCTTAACACCCTGTACAGTCCTATTGTTCATCGTATACACAGTTACTGTTACTGTTCACTATTACTAATATCATTCACCGTACATATGATTATTGTTAACTGTTATATTGTACTGTTACTGTTACTGTATCATCCCAGCATTATAAGTAACATGGATATTGACTGTCATGATTGAATTAAATAATAATATAAATGGACAACTTACACTGGGATTAGAAAAATTGATAAAGGAGATAACGTCTGTATTTTGGGTGGACCTAGGATACCTTACGCAGCCAAATTATGGTTCCACAGGAGGGTTCCGAGGGATGACTGACATCCCATCTGTTTATTGTTCCATAGTATTACTGTGAGTATGTTCCACAATGATGTTGTGAGTACTGTTATTGACTACCAGGCGATAGGGCCTGGTTCAGCGCCCCGCATCTGGGTCGTGGTCCCGGATATGTACGGATGATCGGTCGCTGATATTGCATATTCATTATCATATTTTCATACTTATTATATAATAAACTCTACTTTTAATTCTAATTATAGGCTAATTTATATGCAGGCCCATTGCTAAAAGAAAGGAAAGAGAAACGAGCCCAAAAGCCCATCAAAATTCTGATTTAATTCAGAATTAATTCAAAATTAGAAAATCAGGGCAGATCAGGGAAAATTAGATCGGTTAAAAATCAGTTAGAATAAATCTCTACAAATCAATTGGTTAAAGCCAAAGATCAAAGGCCGTTTTGTCAAATTCAGAAGCTGAAATGGGAAATCCAGTACCTGATAAGGGAATATAACCAAACGAGGAGCTTGTATCCCTCGGGTGTGGCCACCTGGCCACACCCAGGCCGCGAAAACGCGGCCAAAGCCGCGTTTCTGAGGCCTTTTTGAGGAAGTTGGGGAGCGTTTGCTCCCCCTATCTTCATCTCTCCTCCCCATTGGGTTTTGCCTATAAATACTCGGTATTTCAGAGACCACAGGAAGCGATCATTCAGAGATGCATTCTAGGCCAGTTTTTTATTCATTTTAGTGTAGATTTTTATTTTTCTTTTTATGTAATTTTCAGTTTTCATTTATATAATTCCGAGGAGATCAGAGTTTCATAAGAGAATGAGAGTGAAGCTTGTGCTGAGAGTGACACCGGTGTAAGTTGTTCTTCTTTTCTCTTATTGTTACAACATTGAATCTATAGTTACATTTTTATGTTCTTCTTTGGTTTTTGTTTTCTTATTTGTTTTTTGTATTCTTCTTCTTTTTCTACTTCTCTTCTTTTGGTACCAATTGCTATCCAAGTGAGTCTTAGAGCATCGAAAGAGTATTGCCTTTGCGAGTGCCACCGATAGCTCATGACAATGGATTTTAGTCTCAGTCTATATCATGTCATGCTTGAATTATCTTGATGATGTAATGTGGAAGAGACGAGAATCAACTCTTCTGGCTATGCGCTGATTGCCTCCACTTCAAAGTAACATCGTCGCCACAGATTCAAGTTAAGTATTTGGCCAGAGAAGGTATGTATTTCTTTTAGGTTTTTCTTTCTTTTCATTTAACTTTTTGTTTAATCACCAACACCACATCTACCAACTTTTTTTTTTCACTCTTTTCAATTTCTTTGTATATATCCATTTTTCATTTTCTCCACCTTCTCAATTTACCACTTTCTTCCTAACTTAACTTTAACCCATTTTTCCTTTTCTTTTAAAGAACTAAAAGAAGAACATTAACCATTCTTTGTAGTATAAAAGAGAACTTACTAAAAAGCTTCCATCGCTAGTCCCTCCGCATAGTCACTTGCTAAAGCGGTAGAATTGAATACTTGCACATTCTATTTTTAAGGTTCTAAAATTCTGTATTTTTTTGTGCAGGTAAAACTTCAATCAAATTTTTGGCATCATTACCGGGGAGGGACGGTAATATTATCTTTTTAAGTTTATAATTTTTGGTTAACTTTCTTCTTTATTCTTAGTGTACAGGTTTAACAATAAGAAAATTTTTGCTGCATTAGATATATAAGTGGCCCTAGACTCTGCTCAAGAAAGCAGAGCGCAGAAGCCCTCAGATTTGCTACATTCTAGTGGCAAACTGAACGAACTACTAACCTGTATTTCTGCAGGTTGGCTGAATTGCAAAGCTAAATTTTTGTAGCTTTTATTTCCTTGTTTGTCTCACTGTACATACTTTCTAACCTCAACATTAAAATGATATTTGTTAAATGCTAAAAATGGTTTAGACTTGATTTAGGCATACGTTTAATTCGTTTACATTTTATATTACTGTAGAAGAGTGCTGGAGGAAAAGGTACGTAAGCATAGCATATAGTTTAGGAAACATTCTTGAGTGATTATTTTCTTGTTGAATGTTACATTTCTATATCCTGCACACTTTGCACAATCAATCTTAAGGGCTTGTCCTATAAACAAAATAAGGTGGGAAAGTCATTACCCTCCCTTAGCCCACAAACAATCTCCTCACTCACTAACCCAAGCCTGACTAAAACTGAGTAGACGTTAGCCCTAGGGATATCTTGGACCCATATAGGAGACTGACCTAAGGGGGAAGTTGATTTGAATTTGACTCTTGTCAAATTGGTGTCAAAGGTTCGGGATTGAGGGGCGAAACCACGAAGGTTGGTGGTTTAGTATAATTAGGCCGTTGCTTAGGCATGGATACCTCCCACTGATTTTTCCCCTACCTGGCCGATTAATTTGTGGTCAGATTCAATAATATACCCTCTGTGGACAGTCTAACCAGTTAGGAGTCGTCTAGGTCTAAGGTCTACCTTAACTGAGGTTAGATTTTTTTCTTTTCATTTGTTTTCTTATTTATTTATTTTTCTTTGTTTGTGTTTGACATTCCTTGTGTGATATGGCTTATAACAACAATTTTTTCAATTTTAATGGTAATTCATATTTCACCCATTTGACTCGGATAATTCCAACCAGAATTTTTACAATATGAACCAACCAAATACACCGGGTTGGACTTATCCGAACCAATATAACCATGCCCCCAATCTTATGACCATAATTTCCAAAAATAATTTCAACTCTTCACAGAGTCAATGGGGATTCACCTCCCCTGAGTCCAATTTTCAACCAACTCGCCCTCCTTATCCATCTTGTCCATAATTTTCACAATATTTATTCTCTGACTTTGCTTCCTATACTCTTTTTCTAGACCAACCCATTGAAGAAAAATCTGAGCTAGAAAAGAGTATAGAAGTCACGCAGGAAGCCGAACGAAAATTTCAGGCCTCCCCAATTCCACAATATTTCCAAGATTTATACTTAGTTTCACCAGTTCAAAATAGAAAACCATCAATCTTTGAAATGAGTATGCGTGAATTTGTGGTAAACCACATAAACATTTTGGCAAGTTATTCCTTTCCTGAAATTGAACTTGAGAATGAATATGATCCTGAACCTCAACTTGGTAATTCAATTCTACTTCCGAATTCAATAATGACTCCGGTGCCTTCACCTGATTTCAGTCCTTCTCCAGAGTCCATATTGGATCCTGTGCCTGTCCATCGGAAAATTGAATCACCAATCTTGTTTAATCATCATATTGATCTTGATCAATTTCTTACTTTTGAAAGTCCTATTAACAAAATGGCAAGTTCTCATTTTTACGAAATTGAACTCAATAAGGAATGTGACCTTGAGTCTTAAATTTGTGATCCAGTTTAAATTTCTGAATCAATATTGCATCTTATTTTGCTACCTGATTTGAGCAATATTTTAAAGTCAGTTTTAATTCTCATGCCTGTCATTCTTGAACTTGAATCACCAATCTTAGAAAGTCACATTCCATTGTACGGAAGTGAATGTTGACTTGAGTTTCAACTTCTTAATTTGGACCCACTTTCTGAACAAATTTTGACTCCTGAAACTTTACTTGACTTCAGTCATTTTCCTGAGTCGATTGTAGTTCATGCCCTTCCTGATCCCAGATTAATCATTCCATCTTTTCATACTCCATTTTGGGACAGAGGTGTTGATAATAATGACTCTGAAATTAGTTTGAAAATTTGAAAATTAGATGGGGTAAAATTCGTAATAAAAATCATTCATATATACATCATTTTAGTAGGCTATATTAGAGAGGTTTCTGGTGGGTTCCTCCGAACTCCACGTTAATTAGATTGGGCTGCATTTTGTGGACCAATCAGACCACCACCGGAACCACCACCTTAAGGTAATTTATTTCTTTCCTTTCTTCTTTTTCATGCATCTATGCATTAATTCATACATTGAGGACAATGCAAGATATAGGTGTGGAGGAGGGTTTTAACATAACTTAGGTTTTCTTTTTATTAATAAAAAAATTTAAAAATTTTTATTATTAACATTTTCTTCACTTTTAAAAACTTTTTGAAAAATAGAAACAATATTTTGACATATTTTTTGTAAGAAATTAAGTCAATTTTAAGGAATAGGAGAATCATAATTAGGATTTCTTATACTTGATCAAAATAAGATTATTTATTTGATTTCAAGCATAGGAAGAAAATTTAGAAAAGTAATTTAGTCTTGACTTTTACCTTGATGATATATGCATGCTTTATACACTTACACACTTAGGATTCAAAAGCAAAGATTCTTATGTCTTATTTAAAATATATATATATAAATAAAAAATTCTTGATTAAGCTGGGTATTTGTGCCTCATAACACATAAGTATTAACGCCTAAAAGTGGTTCATATAATAAAATTCTTAGTTTTGTGACTTTGTTTGCTCGAGTTCTTAAGTCCTTGGAGTGTTTTCTTACCTGGTGCCCTAAGACCATTTGGTTTGGGAGTCATTGATTAAAGACTCGTTACATGGGCAGATTAGAATGCCTAATAGAACTAAGAAATAATATCACCAAAAATAAAAAATAAAAGAAAAATAAGGCATAAGAGTTAGAGTTAAAGAACCCCGAGTCAAAATTTCACGGTCACAAAGTTGCATATGACTTAGGGTAAAATAATAGATTAGATGAAAAATACAGTTTGACTCATGCCTTGATTGATAACAAGTTTTTGAATTAAGACTAAGCTTAAGAATGAAAAATTCAATTTTCCTATAACTTATAGATTATTTGAACTCTTACAATAATATTTCAATTTTCTCTTTCAAAATGTGTTTTCAAAATACTAATATTTTTCTCTTTCATTATGGATTTTGTGGGTGCAATCCACTAAAAACCCTCACGAGACAAAACTCGTCCTTTAGGGGAAACCTAGAGGTTTAACGGCTTATTGTACATGCTCAGTGCAATCGCGTGACCTGCGAAAGTAGACTAATAATTTTTTTGGTTTAGTTTTATTGTTTTGCTCGAAGACGAGCAAAAGATAGGTATAGGGGTATGATCGGTCTCTGATATTGCATATTCATTGTCACATTCTCATACTTATTATATAATAAACTCTGCTTTTAATCCTAATTATTATCTAATTTATATGTAGGCCCATTGCTAAAAGAAAGGAAAGAGAAATGAACCCAAAAGCCCATCAAAATTCTGATTTAATTCAAAATTAATTTGAAATCAGAAAATTACGGTAGATCAGGGCAAATCAAATCGGTTGAAAATCAGTTAGAACAAATCTCTACAAATTAATTGGTTAAGCCAAAGATCAAAGATCGTTTTGTCAAATCCAGAAGCTGAAACAGAAAATCCAGAACAAGATAAGGGAATATAACCAAACAAGGAGTTGTACCCCCCGGGTGTGGCCACCTGGCCACACTCAGGCCGCGAAAACGCAGCTAAAGTCGCGTTTTCGCGGCTTTGTTGAGAAAGTTGGGAGAGCGTGTGCTCCTTCTATCTTCATACGCTCCTCTCCGTTGGGTTTTGTTATAAATACTGGGTATTTCAGAGACCATAGGGAGCGACCATGCAGAGATAGATTCTAGGCCAGTTTTTTATTCTTTTTAGTGTAGGTTTTTATTTTTCTTTTACTGTAATTTTTAGTTTTCATTAATGTAATTCAGAGGAGATCAGAGTTTCATAGGAGAATAAGAGTGAAGCTTGTGCTGTGAGTGACGCCGGTGTAAGTTGTTCTTCTTTTCTCTTATTATTACAACATTGAATCTATAGTTACTTTTTTATGTTCTTTTTTATTTTTTGTATTCTTCTTCTTCTTTTTCTACTTCTCTTCTTTTGATACCAATTGCTATCCAAGTGAGTCTTATAGCAATCGAAGAGCATTACCTTTGCGAGTGCCACCGATAGCTCATGACGATGGATTTTAATCTCAGTCTGTATCATTTCATACTTGAATTGTCTTGATGATGTAATGTGAAAGAGACAAGAATAAACTCTTATAGGCTATGCGCTGATTGTCTCCACTTCAAGGTAACATCGTTGCCACAGATTCAAGGTAAGTATTTAGCCATAGGAGGTAAGTATTTCTTTTAGGTTTTTCTTTCTTTTCATTTAACTTTTAGTTTAATCACCAACACCACATCTACCAACTCTTTTTCACGCTTTTCAATTTCTTTGTATATATCCATTTTCTATTTTCTCCACCTTATCAATCTACCACTTTCTTCCTAACTTAACTTTAACCTATTTTTCCTTTTCTTTTAAAGAACTAAAAGAAGAACTTTAACCATTCTTTGTAGCATAAAAGAGAACTTGCTTAAAAGCTTTCATTGCTAGTCCCTCCTTATGGATCATGACCTGCATAGCCACTTGCTGTAGCAGTAGAATTGAGTACTTGCACATTTTATTCTTAAAGTTCTAAAATTCTGTATTTTTTTATACAGGTACAACTTCAATCAATAGGACCAACCTAAAGCATGGACAACATGTCCAACTGTTCAGTTTCAATAATTTAAGACCCTAGTTGACACGTGTAGTGGGCGTAGTATGGGATGCATCTATTACAAGTGACAATTAATGTTCCCTGATATAATTATATTGATAAACTGTTATTATGTACTATACTGGACTGTACTCACCTAACTGAATATCATATAAGTTATGATAGGCATATAATTGTACACATGACCAGATTGTATATCAGACTAGTGATATATGCTAGGTTATATATCTTGACATCAGTTATTTTTTACAGTTATATTAGTTGTCTTTTATCTGCAGACTTATTCATGTTATTGTTATTCAGTTATCTTTTATTTTCAGATTTAGACCTATTGTTATTTTGTACACACTATTTATATATATGAGCACTTTCTCTTTTCTTATATACTCATTAGGTCGCTTCTGACGATCTTGGATTTGCACGTCCAGATATTGGACATTTGATTTTATTTTGATCAGGGGTTCGTTGAGATCGTATGCTTTGCGAGGAGCTAGAGTTTTCTCTCTACATATTTTGGTATTCTTTATTCCTTTTTATTCACTTTTTTTTTGTTTTTTTAATTCTATATATCAGACTCATTGCTTGATTTGATTCCTTTATTTCATCTTCTATCATTTGGTTAGATATTTATATGTCATATTGCAGTGTTATTGATTTACCGTAGCAGATTTTTATAACTTGTTCAGGTTACTTTAGGCTTAGCGTGTGTACGTGGGGTATTTTTCTTGCGTATATATGTCGCCGACTCTCGTCGCAACTCCATTTCCACATATTTTGGGAAGCAGGACGTGACAGTGACCTTGGTCGTAGTCTTTTATAACTTATTTTTTATAGTTGCGACCAAGGTCGCAGTCCTTTATTAATTAAGTTATTTTTACATACTAGGGTCGAGGCTTTATGAATATGGACTTATGTTTTTAATGTGTCTGCATCAGGAGTAAGGCAAGAAGTGAAAGCTCGTCCAATAAGATCAAGCCTAAAGCTAATGTGCGAATTAATGAAAAAAATTCAAAAAGCACATTCATCCTGATTTCATTAATGCAATGAAGGAGACACCATTCGGTATAATATACATGGTATTCTACATTAAGGAATTTGGAGAAGACAAAAGGCTCAAATCAAGCATAAGTATTTTGAAGTTTGTAGACAAGTATGATAGGAATTCAAGAAGCTTTCAAGTCAGCGACAAAAGAATCTACCTAACAGTAGAGAATGTAGCCCTCACCTTGGGTCTACCTATCAACAGAGCAAATTTCATCATGAACAAGATATGTACTTTGAAGGACAGGGGTATGATTAAATATTATTTTTCAAGTTTTAAGAAGATCACAAAAATATCTATTGAAGAGGCTTTGAATGATCTTCTGATGAAAAAAAAGGAGAAATAAATTAGATGTTATAAGAGATGAGCAGTTACAACAAGTGACATTAAACGAAATTATAAAAGTCGGACAAATACTTGCAGCTTAGGACTTCACGACTTTGATAATTCTGTATATGTTTGCGACTCTCTTCTTCTCTGGCAGCAAATGCAGAATGTCCTAAGATTTAGTGGAGCAAATTGCTAATATTTAGTTGATGAAGACCATTTGTTGGGTTAAAACTGTGTGGCAGTTCCTCCTTGACTCTATGGACATTTTTTGGCATATTACATTTGAGTTGCAAGGATACACAGTGCAAATTCTTGTACATATAAGTTTTTTATTTGTTAAAAATTATTGTATATTGCGCATATATGGCCACTGATTGTATAAACTGATATACTAATACCTGTTGTAGTATTGGTTACGTGAAAGGGCTGAAATTTTTTAGCAAAAAAAAGGAGAAAACTCCAAGGGTAGTAAGATGAAACCTCCACAATATTAGTAAAGCGCTATTTGAAATCAATCTATCAGAGAATGAAGAATAAAAAGTTAGTATAAAATAACAACAATATACACATTTTGTCTATAATTTTGTTAAAAAAAGTGATTATAGCTGGAGTATTATTTATTCCCAATATTTTGATGTTTTTTGATGACTTCGACTATAGTGACAGTTTTAAAAAGACAACTAAAATATTGTATAAAATTTTAACGGGACTGCGATTTTGATCGCAATTTTGCTAAAATAAATTGTTTGAAGATAAAATTTCATACTACAACTAAGGTCGTAGTATCCAATTGTACCTGAAATATCCTTATTTTGACTGCGACCAAACGCAGTCCTAATGAAAAGACAATGTTTAAATTTTTTACATAACTTTCAGTTTTAAATTGAATAGTCAATATTTTCAAGGATGAAAAAATTATGATCAGCCTTGCTGCAGAAGAAGAAGAAAAGCAGATACATGATGAAAATATTAAAGCTGACATTCCAGAGGAATAAGACCTGTGAATATAGTTGAGGAGAGTATCGATGAAGCAGTTATTGCAGTTTATTTACCAGATCCCAGGGACGAAGCCGCTGAAGAAGTACAGATTCTGAGGGCCGAAAATTTTTATCTGAAGAATGGAGTATATGAGCTAGAAAAACAGATTGAACAAATGAATGAAGAGAAAGCTAAAAAAGAAAAATAAAGAAGAAGAAGAGAGAAAAGAGAAAGAAGAAAATTAAAGAAACAAAAATAGAAGAAAAAGTTAAAGGAGAAGGAAGAAGAGTTGTTAAAGCAGCAAATGTTGAGAAAGAGAAGGAGAAGGAGGAATAGGAGAAGAAGGAGAAAGAGAAGGAGAAGAGGAGAAAGGAAGAGGAAGTAGAGAAGAGAAAGAAGGAAATGGAGAAGAAGTAGAAGGAGAAGAGGAGGAGACGAGGAGGAAGGAAGAGAAGAAGGAGGGAAAACAGAGGAAGAAAGAGGATGTAGAGAAGATAAAGAAGGAAAAGGATGAGAACTAGAATATAAGGAAGGAAGAGGAGGAGAAGAGGAAGAAGGAGCGGGATGAGAAGGAAAAAAGAGGAAGGAAGAGGAGATAGAAAAGAGGAAGAAAGAAAAGGAGCAAAAGGAGAAAGAGCAGAAGAGAAAGGAAGAAGAGGATGAGAAGAGGAAAAAAGAGAAGGAGGAGAAGGATAAGTGGAGGAGGTCGAGGAGAATAAGAGAAGTAAGGAGCAAGAGAAGAAGGAGAAGGAAAAAAAGAGGAAGGAAGAGGAGGATATCAAACATGAAAAATGTAATATAAGTATTACAGATTTTTGATTTTTCAAGTTTTACTCTAAACTTAACTCAACAAATATTTGATATTCAGAAAGACAAAACTTCAGAGAATAAAAGTAAAGAATATACTCCCATTTTTTGGGAAAAATGGAATTTTTAAAAGAAAAACTGTGGACGTATTCAAAAGATCTATAAAGAGGGGAGTCAAAGGACACAAGCGTACAGAAAGAAACATGATGGCTCCGATTTTGTTTACCCAAAATAAAGAAAAAAATCATTTAAGAAGACAACTCTACAAGCTAAGGAGACTATTCCATAGGTTGGGACACAAATTACTGACCCTGATTTTGACACTGCAAAGAAAGGAAACACTTAGTCGAGATACATGGATCTAAATAAAAGTATTATCTACACTAGCCTACAGCCCTGAAAACAAGCACTCATCAATGCTTTTTTTAACAAATCCATCTCAGAGTAAGTTAATTTTTCTTTTCTTTTTTAAATTTCCCTTATAACTTTTGAAAAAATGTTGAAATTAATATAACTGAGACCAAGGTCGCAGTTTAAATATAATCATAAAATTCTTAATCCATCAAAAGCTAATTCATAGTATTAATTTTAAAAATATTTATTTTTTACAGTGCTATTACATATTAAGATCCAGATAATGCAATATATGTTGCTAAAAATGACATAGAGGATCTACTGTTCAAGAAATATTTAGATTTTAATGTCATTCATTTTTACATGAAGCATTTTGAAAATAAGAGTAGATTGAAAAGCTTATTCTTTGGTAGTGAAGCTTGGGTAATCCTTACTTTCATTTTCTTTCCTTTACAAAAGAGTACAATATGTCAAACTGTGACATTGAATGAGACACTGCAACCTTGGTTGCAGTTATTATTATTCATCTTGAATAAGATGACTGCGACTTTGATAGCAGTGATTATTATTCATCCTGAATAAGATGACTATGACCTTGGTCGAGTGTACTAATACTTCAATGACATGGTATTCACATAAGTTTAGATATTAATAATGCATGATATTTTTAATTTTTTAATGTTTGTATTATCTAATTTTTACAGCATGACATTGTACTAAAAATATTGATCTTGAAGAGTATTTCATCAAGAACAAACTAAAAGACTAGGGTAGTGAACACATTATATGTTCTTCCTGATCAATCATAAATATAGTGCTGATAATGTTGAATTTCACTGGACCCTATGGGTTTTCGATTGCCAAACACTAGAGTAAAACTGTACTAATCTGATGCTAGAACAATGGTAAGTTAATTTTGATCATAAATTTTTCTTTACTTTGAATCAAATTGCATTAAAACTGAATGTTATTTTTTTACTTTTGTAAATGCAGAAAGAAAGAATGTTACATATTTTTGATCAAGATTTTAATAAAAGATGAAGAAAAATTGTATAAAGTATGTAAAATGTCCCCAATAGGCAAACAAGCATGTTTAATTTATAATATTTATATAATTTTATTTCTTATTTATAGCTCAAATTTTCATCTCAAACATACATTTTTTTTCGTATCTTTACAATGTTGATTGTGTTGTATATGTATACAAATATATTGAAAGTATAACATTTGAAAGTCCTTCGACAATTTATATTGTAACAGATGTAATTGTACAGAAGCTAAGAGGCACACTTGCATATATGTTATTTGCATATAAGGAAAAAAGTTGGGATGAAGAAGCTAAAAATATTAGAATAATGATATTTACAAATTGACATGTAATAATTTTTTCTATTATTAATGTACATGTAAAATATTGTTTAATAAATTTTATTATACATTTTATTTAATTGTAATATAAATTGCGAGTGTTCATAAATATACTATTTATAACGCATATCTGTTGGTCAACATCAACGAATACAAATTTTGCACGTAGTAATGACTGCAATCATAGTCGCAGTTTTAATTTTGCAAAGGTATTAAAGACGGCGACAAAAGTCGCATGTATTTAATCAGCCGATCGCATCGACTATCAGAAGTGCGACATAGGTCACAGTACCTATACATTATAACAATTGTTATAACAATTGCTCTCATTTAAGTACTGCAATCACGGTCGCAGTCTCTAATTACGATACAATCTACAATACATCCAGTAATTTAAGAAAATTATTTCCATTAGCACTACGTTTGTAATATCCCTAACTAGTAATACTGTATTTTTATTTTTTTAAGCATTTATTTTATTTTACTGATTATTTTATTATTATTTATTAACATTATTTATGACTTGTTGTATTATTAAATACACAAATTATTTTGGTGTATTAAATGATAATTTGGCTTTATATATTATTACATTATTTTATATCAATATCTTTAGTTACTAATTATTATTATTTTTATTATTATTCTTATTATTAATTGTTATTATTAGTAGTAGCTAATATTATTTCATTATAATTATTATTATTTATATTAATATATTATTATGACTATTGTTGTTAATTGTTATTGTTAATGTTATTGATAAGTACTATTATGTATTAATATTATTATTAATAGTATTATTAATATTATTGTTACTATTATTAGTAATTATTACTAATATTATTTAACTGTAATTATGATTCTAATTATTAACGTTAACTTTTATCATTATTGTTATTGCTATTATGAATGTTAATTATCATTATTAGTATTGTCGAATTTTGTTATGATTAAGTATTGTTATTATATCATGTGTCATTAGTTTTGTCTTTAATTATTATTATTATTAGTATCTTTTTCTTTTTCCTATCCTATATCCATGCCCCTATCTATTATCCCAAACCTTAATATTTATTCTTCTCCCCCATCTTCAACCGCCATCATCCTCCGAGCACAGTAGCCGCCCGAGCACCTTCAACTTGCAACCTCTCCCCAGGTCACGCGCATCACCCACGCCATTCACTTCCACCTCTTTGCCGCACCTTATCCACAAAACTCCACAGCAACCCTCAGCCTACTCCCTGTGCAACACCTCCCTCAGTCCTGCCAAGCCCCTTCAACAATTGAGCAAGATCACTCCACCTTCCATTACGGCAGCATTCCCACGCGAGCACACATCATTCCCCTCTTCATCATGGCCAAGATCCTTCTCCTCCGCCCACATCCTCCTTGGTTACGCATAGCCCAACAGCACTCCTCCTTGCCGCCTACCCGCCAACAGCACAACCCCGAGCCATGCCTTCCCCGTGGCCTGGTCGTCCCCTCCCTTCAGCAGCACAACCCCCCCACACCACATCAACAGCCAAGCCGTGCTCCCCTTGCAGCCACCTCATTCACCTTTGTGCGTCACAACTCCCCTAGCCTACCGCACATCCATTCCCCCATGGCTGGATCCCTAACAGCCCAACCTCTGCCCGATCTCCTCCCCGGAGCCTCTTGCAATCTTTGAAGCCTACCTTCACTCTGCGGCCTCCGCCTCCGCTGGCGAACAACCCGTGGGCGAGCCTCCCCTTTGGCCTTGGTTTGATTTGGTCTCATTCTCTCTGTTTATATTATGCATGGGTGTGTAGTGTAATTATGTATTTTTGTGTGTAATTGTGTATATTAATATGTGTGTTAATATTTTTTGTGCATGAAAATGGCTTGTATGTATGTATGTATGTTATGTGTGTGTATGCGTAGGTGTGTGTAAGTGTGGGGATGTATAGATAATGTGTATGTATGTAAATATATTATTGTATGTGTAAGTGTGTGTACATGTATGTGTATTGATTGAGTTGAAACCTGTACACAGAAATTAGAACTTGATTATTAGTAGTGCAAGGTACTCAATACTTCCACTATAGCGAGTGATTATGCGGGTCGTGATCCACAAGAGGGACTATCGATGGAAGCGTTTGAAAAACACCTAGAGGGGGGGTGAATAGGTGTAAGTGCTAATCTAATAAACTTAATGCAAACTAAGTGCGCTAAATGCGGAAGCTAATGCAAATTATGCACAAACTAATACAATACAACAAGTGTAGCCGAATTCCCCTTGCGAGGCTCTGGACTAACTCCCCTTGATTCCCCTTGAAATGGGTTGAGGCGCTATGTGAAGTTCTTGTTGGATGAGTACAAGTTAGGCACACACACAAGCAATCCAAGCAATATGAAATATGTGCACACACAATCAAGCCAAGCAATCAAGGATAAATTACAATATGAAAGATGCAAGGCAACACAAGCAATGTATATAATATGAATGCTATGAAAGTATGATGCTTGTATGAAATGATGCTTCCACAAAGTAAAGAGAGTAAGGGTTAGAGAGACAATGGATCAAACGCAAACACCGAGATTTGTTTCGAGGTTCGAGCACCTTGCTCTACATCCCCACGTACACCACCGTGTAGGATTTCCACTATCTCAACTCCCACCGAGGGAACCTCTACCGAAGAGGATTTCTTACAACCCAAGGAGTACCGAACTCCTCTCTCAATACAAACCACAACACCTCACACTAGAGGTGTCAACCAACAACCACACCTCTACCTAAGAGGCTTACAAACACAATCCCAATCACCTCACACTTGAGGGATCCAAACCAATACCACTCCGATCACCTCTACCGAAGAGGGATTCACAAATAAAAGGAGGGTTACAACACAAGAGGTTTACAACAACAACCTCAAACACTTTCTTTCTTCTTTTTCCACAAAAACAAGATCCTAATAGTTTAAGATAGATGATATAGCTCAAGTGTGGAAACTATGTATTTTGAAAAACAAGAACTCAAAGAAAACACTTGGGAAATTTCTTGTAAAAGATAAAGAATGAAAGCCAATACAAAAATCCCAAATTCCAATTTCTTTGATTTTTCCAAAACCCAAAAACACAAAGAATAAATCTTGTTAGCACTTAAAACTCTTTTAAAACACTTTTAAACACTTCAGAAAACTGGTATTTTTCTTCTTGAAAAACTTGGCCAAAATCCCCAAAGAGATGGGGTTTATATTGCCCCTAGGAAAAACTAGCCGTTAGGCTGATGTGGCAGTGTGACCAACTGCCGGTCGACCGGCCCGGTCGACCGCCAACGGTCAAAAATGTGACCGTTGGGCAACATCGGTCGACCGGTCCGGTCGACCGAAAATTCCCGAGAGCAGAGCTCTCATCCCGGTCGACCGGCCCGGTCGACCGGCTCTGTGCCTAACAGACGTGCACGTCCGTGCACGTCGGTCGACCGGATCGGTCGACCGGCCCTTTGGTGCGGTCGACCGTCCCGGTCGACCGACCAGCCTGTCAGCACAGTCCAGGTCAGAAAAATTTGGAAAAATATTTTCTAAAAAATCTTTTAATACTTTTAAAAATACCATAAAAATTGTTTTATCATTTTATGTTGAAACATAAACATGTGATAAAAATTTCAAGACATATATCAATCATATCAATTCATTTTTGTGTCTTGCCAATTTTATCAAAAACAAAACTCGTATTTTTATCAAACTTGATTTTTCCAAAGCATGAATAGGATAGTCAAAATAAGTTTGTTTACCAAGTTAAAGCATGTATGTATAAATAGAGAACATCTACTATACATATAACATATGTAAACTTGTTTTGATCTATTCTTCATGAAAACCAAAAACCAAATCATGAAACGTGTGTGTTTTGTGCACTTGAGCATATCAACTAAACTAAGCTTTACAAATGGATCTAAAACTCTATCTAAACTAGGATACCTAAGTCTTCTTGTCGATCTTCCATCTTCAAGTAGACTCGATCCCAAACGCGTGATCCTCCAAGTGCAAAGGTATGATCTTTAAGCTTTGGCACCGGAATCAACATGAAAAGCTTCTAAACTCCTTGTTGAAGCTAATCATCAACTAATATCCTGTTAATGATCTGAAACTTAGAAACACAAGAATATTAGTAAACATAACTACATGAGTGTTGATCATCATCAAAACTAGAGTGGAAGGCCATTGGGCCAACAATCTCCCCCTTTTTTGATGATGACAAAACTCATGGAGTTATATATGCATGGATTAAGATAAGCTTCAAGGAAGCTCCCCCTTAACTCATGCATAAACAAATAAACAATAATATGCAATGCATGACAAATGCATATAAACATGGTGCTCTAGATACCAATGGAATATTCAACATAAAATATGCTCTAGATACCAATTACAAAGCAAACTCTATAAATCAATCAAACTTACTATTCTTGAGATTAAAACATAATATATGCATATAAAACATAAGCATGCATATAAAACACAAATACTTCTCCCCCTTTTTGTCAATCATCAACAAAGGGGTAAACAATCAAAACCATAGATAAAATGAGGGGTAAAAATCTTTCTCCCCCTTTTTGTCAATCAAAACAATGCAAACAATGTTCTCCCCTTTTTGTCTAAAACAAAAAAACAAAATCAATAAGGGGTGACTACAAACATGATATCAATTAAAAATATGTCAATGAAGCATCTTGATATCAATAAACAAGAATCAATATATGTTATATGCTATATACATTCATGAAGAGGAAGACGCTAAGTTAGCTTCCCTACACATATGCATTACATGAAGAAGGGATGACAAGCCCCAATTCACATAACACATATTATGTAATGCATAAGAGGAGATGTGAAGCTCCCCCTACACACGTATATCATATAAAGAAGAGTTGTCAAGCTCCTCAATTTATAATATACTCAACATGAATCTATATGTAAGAGAGATGTTAAGCTCTCCTTGCATATAGGAAATACAAATCAAAACTTTGAATATATTCTTTAAACAACATATGAGATACCAATCTTAAATTCTTAAACATGAATCTTGAAACCAAAACGAATTTTGAATTCTTAAATATGATACCAATTGTAAATATTTTACCAATTGAAAAGATTTTACATAGAAACATTGATACCAATTGTAAGAATTGTTCATTTTAAAACATATAAACAACTTTTAATCATAAAGTGTGGGAGTACAAATACCAATTGAAATACAAAATCATATTTTCTCCCCTTTATGAAATACAAACTAAAGTCATGCATAGTCTTGATAACAATTTAAAAGTAATCAATTTAAACAAATTGAAACTCAAGCACTAGCATAAAACAAAACATATATATGTATGAAAAATAGATACCAATAGAAATTGATATACTTGGAATTTAAAGCATACATACATACAAAACATATATGAGTATACAAGAAGATCAAAATGATACCAATTGAAAGAGTTCAATGATACCAATTGACATAACAATAAGTTCAAGTGTATACATCATATTATCTACCACCCAATCATAATTCAAGTTTTAAAGATTTTCAATTTAGGGCATACATGAACATGATCTCCCATCCAACCGCCCTTTGGATGGTAGGGGTTTTCAAAGATAGATTTGAAAATGTAGTTTTGTTTGAAAATCTCTACCATATGAAGAATACCGCAACTAGTTAAATGGAAAACTTGTTAACTAGCACGAAATCCTTCAAGCAAGGAATAAAACAAAAATGAAATTCACATGATAATCATCACTCTAACCAATAAAGCATAACTCATGAGAAACAAAACATGAGCAATAGATATGAGTGTACAAATAATATGTGAAGATCATAATCATGAAAAATATTTCATTAAGCTCAATTATTCCTTAAAACATAATTCCATCAAAAACATGAAAAATCATATAAAACTACTTATTTAATCTTCAAGGCATATGTATGTCTAATACAAACTAACGTATACATACATATCCAAAACATAAAGAGTCCACAAGATATATGCATTAAGGCACGTGGCTCAAAAAGGATACTCATGTATAGTCAATAGTTTGGATAAGATGGACATATACATGAAGTTAAATATTGACACATAAACATGAAAACATGTAAGGCTAAATTTTCATCAAAGCAATTTTCATTTCAAGGTATATGTATGATTTGTCAACACAAGAAGTATACATACATATCCCTTAAACACACTTTGAGTCCATAATATAGATTTGCATGAAAGGCAAATGACTCAAGGGGTATACATGTATATCTTAAAGTTTTGACAAAATAAACATATACATGAAATCAAAACTCATATAAATCCAAAAATATGAATACAAGTCTAAAATGTATGGATCATCAAAACTAGACTATACTAGCACATCTAATGGGTACAAATATGCAATCAAGCCCAAACATATATAGATTTATTTGTGGCCCACTATATGTACAAGTATAATTCCTAGTCTTAATGAAAACTAACACTTAAACATGTAATCAAGTCATTGAGCATCAAAACAAACACGAAAATCATCATGATAAAAGTCATCATGGAAAACTAAAACATGATTATTATGTGAATTCACATGTATTAGATTCATGATGTACATTATAGCTCAAACAAAAGTGAGAACACTAAGTATGATTCAAATAAGCATGTGTGTCTCAAATACTATACATGTATGTCAAGGATCTAATAAACATGGAATGAACATACTAATCCATAGACAAAGAAAACATGCTATAAAACAAATGAATATGAAAGCATGTAAATAAATAATACGGAGTTAGGAATCGTTACCAAAACTAGAAGGCAACTCTCCTTGTCTCCAAAACTTGGTGGTCCTCTCCACCATCTCTTCCCTTGAAAGTGATGCATCCAATAGATTTCCTTTAAGTCCGGAACGCATCCACTCCAAGGTGTCATCACTCTCACGTCATGTGAGAGCCCACACCTACATTAAACAAAGGAGGGGTGGTCTTTGGTACCCACATCTTGTTGGGTCCATGGGGGTTAGTCCCTTCTCTAACCCAAACAAATTTCTTTGCTAAATTAGTAGTATGTAATCTATCAAAACAAAATTTAGCAAGGTGGCCCTTACGTCCACAATGTGTACATGTGTACACATGAGCATACTTGTGTTGATGGTGTCCGTGTGAAGCATGTGTATGCCGTGAAGGGTGTGCATGCATAAATGATGGAACTTGTTTCTTTCGAACCAAGGTTTCCAACCGTGAGTGGTTCATGGCACATTGGCTCATAGTGGAGCCCAAACAATCTACCTTCTTCTTAAGCATGGATATATCATTATTAATCTTAGAAGAAGAGGTACATGCATTAGGTAGACTAGATGAAGAAGCTACACTAGCATGACAAACATGTGCATCAATTTTATTTTTCAAAACCATATTCTTATCTAAACAAGCATTCAACTCATTTGAAATAGAAATAATTTTGTTTTTCAAATCAACATTCTCTTTTAAAACAAAATCAATTTTTGAAGACAAGTTTTCATTTTTCTTCAAAAGAACATGGCAATCATTTTTATTTTTCAAAAAGTTATTTTCTTTAAGTGCAAGATCAAGTTGAGATTTTAATGAATCCCTTTCATTAGCAATCTCCTCTTTCTCTTGCAAAACAACATCAAGTCTAGATTGTAAACACTTATTTTCTTTTTCAATTCCTAGACTTTTCTTTTTCAAAATCTTATATTTTTCTATAAGTTTTTCACAAACAATTGAAAGTTCTTCATTTATAGCATGGACATCAATATGATCATTTGAAGAACTAGAACAATCATCACTATCATAGTGGGATTCCGAATGTACCTCAAGGGAGTCATTCCCTTGGACCATGAAGCATTGAGAATCGGATTCTCCACTAAATTCCTCCGGTTGATTTGGCACTTGAAGCTTGGAGGTGGTGGTTGTTTTCAATTTGTTCCACACTGCAAAGGCGGAATCAAAGTTAGAAACACATAAGAGATAATCTTTAGGAAGAGTGCTTCTAATGGCCTCTAGGGCTAGTGCATTGGCCCCTATATGATTACCATCACTAAGATAACATCTCTTGGTGGCGGCAAGGAAGACATGCAAACCTAGGGTCTTTAGGTACATGGACATCCTATACTTCCAAACATCAACGTTGGAAGGGTCAAAGCTAGGAGGGGTCATGAAGTCCATGGTAAACTATATATGAATGTGCAAACAAACAAATGCAAATGAGATTAGCAAGCAAATGGATCTCTCCTAGGATGTTAAGCCTAAGTATCAGGAGCACTAGCTCTGATACCAATTGAAAAACACCTAGAGGGGGGTGAATAGGTGTAAGTGCTAATCTAATAAACTTAATGCAAACTAAGTGCGCTAAATGCGGAAGCTAATGCAAATTATGCACAAACTAATACAATACAACAAGTGTAGCCGAATTCCCCTTGCGAGGCTCTGGACTAACTCCCCTTGATTCCCCTTGAAATGGGTTGAGGCGCTATGTGAAGCTCTTGTTGGATGAGTACAAGTTAGGCACACACACAAGCAATCCAAGCAATATGAAATATGTGCACACACAATCAAGCCAAGCAATCAAGGATAAATTACAATATGAAAGATGCAAGGCAACACAAGCAATGTATATAATATGAATGCTATGAAAGTATGATGCTTATATGAAATGATGCTTGCACAAAGTAAAGAGAGTAAGGGTTAGAGAGACAATGGATCAAACGCAAACACCGAGATTTGTTTCGAGGTTCGAGCACCTTGCTCTACATCCCCGCCTACACCACCGTGTAGGATTTCCACTATCTCAACTCCCACCGAGGGAACCTCTACCGAAGAGGATTTCTTACAACCCAAGGAGTACCGAACTCCTCTCTCAATACAAACACAACACCTCACACTAGAGGTGTCAACCAACAACCACACCTCTACCTAAGAGGCTTACAAACACAATCCCAATCACCTCACACTTGAGGGATCCAAACCAATACCACTCCGATCACCTCTACCGAAGAGGGATTCACAAATAAAAGGAGGGTTACAACACAAGAGGTTTATAACAACAACCTCAAACACTTTCTTTCTTCTTTTTCCACAAAAACAAGATCCTAATAGTTTAGGATAGATGATATAGCTCAAGTGTGGAAACTATGTGTTTTGGAAAACAAGAACTCAAAGAAAACACTTGGGAAATTTCTTGTAAAAGATAAAGAATGAAAGCCAATACAAAAATCCCAAATTCCAATTTCTTTGATTTTTCCAAAACCCAAAAACACAAAGAATAAATCTTGTTAGCACTTAAAACTCTTTTAAAACACTTTTAAACACTTCAGAAAACTGGTATTTTTCTTCTTGAAAAACTTGGCCAAAATCCCAAAGAGATGGGGTTTATATAGCCCCTAGGAAAAACTAGCCGTTAGGCTGATGTGGCAGTCTGACCAACTGCCAGTCGACCGGCCCGGTCGACCGCCAACGGTCAAAAATGTGACCGTTGGGCAACATCGGTCGACCGGTCCGGTCGACCGAAAATTCCCGAGAGCAGAGCTCTCATCCCGGTCGACCGGCCCGGTCGACCGGCTCTGTGCCTAACAGACGTGCACGTCCGTGCACGTCGGTCGACCGGATCGGTCGACCGGCCCTTTGGTGCGGTCGACCGTCCCGGTCGACCGACCAGCCTGTCAGCACAGTCCAGGTCAGAAAAATTTGGAAAAATATTTTCTAAAAAATCTTTTAATACTTTTAAAAATACCATAAAAATTGTTTTATCATTTTATGTTGAAACATAAACATGTGATAAAAATTTCAAGACATATATCAATCATATCAATTCATTTTTGTGTCTTGCCAATTTTATCAAAAATAAAACTCGTATTTTTATCAAACTTGATTTTTCCAAAGCATGAATAGGATAGTCAAAATAAGTTTGTTTACCAAGTTAAAGCATGTATGTATAAATAGAGAACATCTACTATACATATAACATATGTAAACTTGTTTTGATCTATTCTTCATGAAAACCAAAACCAAATCATGAAACGTGTGTGTTTTGTGCACTTGAGCATATCAACTAAACTAAGCTTTACAAATGGATCTAAAACTCTATCTAAACTAGGATACCTAAGTCTTCTTGTCGATCTTCCATCTTCAAGTAGACTCGATCCCAAACGCGTGATCCTCCAAGTGCAAAGGTATGATCTTTAAGCTTTGGCACCGGAATCAACATGAAAAGCTTCTAAACTCCTTGTTGAAGCTAATCATCAACTAATATCCTGTTAATGATCTGAAACTTAGAAACACAAGAATATTAGTAAACATAACTACATGAGTGTTGATCATCATCAAAACTAGAGTGGAAGGCCATTGGGCCAACAGCGTTTTGTATGTTCTCTTTTAAGTTACTTAAAAATAGTTAAAGTTCTTCTCTTGTTCTTTAAAAAAAAAGAAAATAAAACTATATTAATTTGTGAAGATGATAGATAGAAGGAGATGATGATATTGAAAAAACAGAAAACTAAGTTAAAGAAAGAAATAAAGAGTAAATAAAAGAGTTGGGAGATGGTGGTGATCTAAACTAAAGGATTAAAAGAAAAGAAAAAAAACTAAAGAACTTACTTACCACTTCCGGTTGGTGATTTACCTGAAAATTCTTGTCAATGGTGTACCTTTACTTGAAGGCGAACGAAGCATGACAGATGAGATCTTCCCCATTCCCAATCTATGCTACGAAATAAAGGTGCAAGCTATGCTACCATAAAAATGATTGTTCATCACCATAGGCTATCAACGACACTTATAAGGGCGAGGCAATTTCGAAGCTTGAATTCACAAATACAGAAGAGAGAAGCAACAAAAATAAGAGTAGATAAAGAAACTCTGATTGAATTGAATAACAATAAAAGAAAGCAAGAATACTCACACTGGCGTCACTCTCAGTACAAGCATCACTCTTGTTCTCCCATGAAACCTTCTTCGATCTCAGTTACATAACAAAATTACATTAAAAAAAGAAAGAAAACCTAAGTTAAACCGATACAGAAATCTATCCTTGGCTCTGCTTGATCATCCTTTGACACTGAGAAATTCTAGTATTTATAGAAAAAAATCAAAAAGGGAGAGAGTGTGAGGAGATAGGGGAGCAAAACGCTCCCCTATCTTAACCAATAGGCCGTGGAAATGCGGCTTTGGCTGCATTTCTATGGCTTGAATATGGCCAAATGACCACATCCAGGGAGCGAATGATTCTCTTTTGATTTTATCCCCTTTTTTCTAACTGGATTTCCTGTTTGATCTCTGATTTTGATCTGATCTTCGGTGATCCTCAAGCTAAATGGTTTGGATTCATATAGTTTTGAATTAATTGGTTTTATTTGATGTGATCTTCCCTGATATGCAATGATCTTCAACTGAAATCGCCTCTATCCTCCTGAATATTTGTCTCCATCTTTAATTAAGATTTAAATTTAATTAAATCAGAATTAAAGTGGGCTTTTGGGCTTATTTCCATCCATCTCCAGCAGTAATGGGCTTGCATTTTATTAAACAAAAATAAAACTACATACATGATTTATTAGACAATAAATATGGGAATGCAACATTATATATGCAATATAGGTGACCAATCACACCCCTACACTTATCTTTTACTCGCCCTTAAGCAAAACATCAAAACTAATCGTAAGAAATTATTAGACTACTTTCGCAGGTCACTCGATTGTACTGAACATGTACAATAAGCCGTTAAATCTCTAGGTTAGCCCTAGAGGATGAGTTTTGTCTCGTGAGGATTTTCAGCGGATTACACCAACAAAATCCATAAAAAAGAAGAAAAGTATTAGTATTTTCAAAAAGTATTTTGAAAAGAGAGAAAATATTTAAAGTATTATTGTAAGAATTATAAGAAAACCGAATTTTTCTTTCCTAAACTTAGTCTCTATTCAAAAACTTGTTATCAATAAAGGTAAGGAGTCAAACTATATTTCTCATCTAGTCTATTACTTTATCCTAAATCATATGCACCTTCGTGACCGTGAAATTTTGACTAAGGGTTCTTTCACTTTAAATCTGATGCTTTATTTTATTTACTTATTTGTTTATATCTTTGGTGCTATTATTCCTTAGTTCTATTAGACTTTCTAATCTACCCATGTAATGAGCCTTTAATCATTGACTCCCAAATTGGATGGTCTCAGGGCACCGGGTGAGAAAACACCCTAAGGACTTAAGGACTCGAGCAAACAAGGCAACAAAACTAAGGATTTTATTATACAGACCGCTTTTAATCGTGAATAACTATGCTTTGTGAGGCACAAGTACCCAGCTTAATCAGAAGATTTTTGATATAAATATTTTTTCTTTTTTTATATAAAGCATAAGAATATTTTGTTTTTAAGCTCTAAGTGTGTAAGTGTATAAAGCATGCATATTTCATCAACGTAAAAAAAAGACTAAATTACTTTTTTAAATTTTCTTTCTAACTCTAGAAATCAAACAAATAATCTTATTTTGACTAAGTATAAGAAATCTTAATTATGATTCTCCTATTTCTTAAAATTGACTTAATTTCTTACAAAAAATATGTCAAAATATTGCTCTCACTTCAAAAAAAATTTTAAAGAAAGAAAATGTTAAATTTTTTAAATAAAAAGAAAACCTATGTAATGTTTGAATCCTCCCCACACCTATTTCATGCATTGTCCTCAATGTATGAATGAATGCATAGATGCATGAAAAAGAATAAATGGAAGAAAAATATTATCTTAAGGTGGTGATTCCAGTGGCGGTCAGATTGGGTCAAGCATTGCTACCGAATTAAGATAACGTGGTGGTTCACGGAATCCACCTTTATTGACCTATTTTCTATATACATAATTACAATTTCCAATATGAATAGGATCATGAAAGATCCTATCATGAAACTTATTCCCTTTACATGACCATTCTTGGAAAATCATTACAGAGTCATTATTGTCAATACATATGTCTAACAAAAGAATGTGACATGGTAGAATAATTGACTTGGATTCAAGAGTGATAGGTTCAAGAATCATTACTAACTCAGAAAAATCAACTTTGGATTCGAGAGTCGATCTTAGTTCAAGAGTTAAATCCAAATCAATGAATTAAAATTTGCATTCTTCTCCCATCAATGGAATGTGACTATCCAAATGTGGTTATTCAATTTTTAGATCAATGGGTACAAGAATAAATGTTAGTTCTGAAAATTGGTCTAAATTGGGTAATGATACCAGAATCAACATAGATTCGAAGATGAAATCTGAATGACAAGGTTAGGGATCGGGGTCACATTCACATTCAAGTTCAATCTCAATGAATGAAAAACTTGATAATTTGTCCAAGATTTAAAATTGGTCAAGTTCAAATTTGTATAATGAAATTGAGTCATAGTCTCCAAGACACTAAGATTCTTCG
The DNA here is from genome assembly GCA_038442645.1 of Agave tequilana. Classification (NCBI taxonomy): domain Eukaryota; kingdom Viridiplantae; phylum Streptophyta; class Magnoliopsida; order Asparagales; family Asparagaceae; genus Agave; species Agave tequilana. Next base: position 166,606 of record JAVJIF010005664.1, read on the forward strand.
TTCCTATCAATATAGTTAGGGCAATCGGGAACGGTCGAACATGTATTAGGTAGAGTTTCCTCATTCCTATCTTTCACTATATTGATATAACGACTCATTTGTGCTTCTAACCTATTGATAAATTGGAAAAAATTATGTTCGGACTGAATTAGGTTTTCCATACTTCTATTTGAGTCCATAGGTTCTTCTTATTGTGGGACTTGGAACATGGAGTAAGAATCTTGAGTTAGGAAGTCTTGTGGAAATTGTGAATCTATCATTTTCAGCTTATGTTCTTGAAACTCAATCATGGCTTCTATACTTTTCATAGGCTCAGATTTTCTTCTATTGGTTGATCATGACTGAAAAAATTATAGGCTGAATATTGAAAGGGTGGTTGGCAATATGACCCGGGGGAGTTATATCCCCATTGACACTGTGACGAGTAGTGATAATTATTCTAGTCTTGTTCATAGTATTGAGACTGGGGCATGTATTGATTTGGATAAGACTAATCCGGCACACTTGGTTGCTTAAAGTTATGATATTCCATGTTGGTAATATCCGAGTCAAAAAGAGGTATTATTAAATACACAAATTATTGGAGTATTTAATTGTAATTTGGCTTTATATATCATTACCATTATTTCCTATAAATATTTTTTGTTACTTATTACTATTATTCTATTCTTATTATTAATTTTTTTCCACGAGTGGTGGCTATTATTATTTCATTAATATTATTTATTATAATTATTATGTTATTATTATTATTGTTGTTGTTAGTTCTTATTGTTGTTGTTATTCATAAGTACTATTATGTATTAATATTATTATTTTTACTATTATTTTTGGTAATTATTTCTAATATTATTTATTTGTAATTATGATTCTAATGATTAATGCTAACTATTATCATTATTGTTATTGCTATTATTAATGTTAATTATCATTATTAGTATTATTTAATTTTGTTATGATTAAGTATTGTTATTATATCATGTGCCATTAGTTTTGTTGTTAATTATTATTAGTATCTTTTTCTTTTTCCTAGCCTATATTCATTTTCCTATCCATTATTCCAAACCTAATATTTATTCTTCTCCCCTATCTTCAGCCTCCATCCTCCTCCGAGCACAGCAGCTACCTGAGCACCTTCAGCCTGCACCCTCTCCCCAGGCCACGCGCATCACCCACGCCATTCCCTTCCACCTCCTTGTTGCACCCATTCACCCAACTCTGCAGCAACCCTCAGCCTACTCCCTATGTGACACCTCCCTCAGCCCTGTTGAAGTCCATCAACAACCTAGTAAGATCATTCCACATCCCATCACGGCAGCAACCCCACCCGAACACACATCAATTCCCCTATTCATCATGGCCGAGATCCTCCTCCTCCGGCACATCCTTCTTCACTGCGCACAGCCCAACAACACTCCTTCTTGTCGCTTTTCCTCCAATAGTACAACCCCGGAGCCATGCCTTCCCCGTGGCCTGGTAGTCCCCTCCCTTCAACAGCATAGCCCCGACACACCACATCAACAACCACTCCGTGCTCCCCTTGCAGCCACCTCCTTCACCATTGTGCGCCACAACTCCCCTGGCTTACCACATATCCATTCCCCCATAGCCAAGTACTCATTAGCCCAACCTCTACCTGATCTCCTCTGCCGACGAGTGCGAACACCTCCTCGGAGCGCCTTGCAACCTCCGGAGCCTACCCCTTCCACGGCCTCCGCCTCCGCCGGCAGACAGCATCGTGGTCTAGCCTCCCTTTGGCCTAGCTATGAGTTGATCGCTCTATATATATATATATATTATGTGTGGGTGTGTAGTGTAATTATGTATTTATGTGTGTAATTGTGTATATTAGTGTGTGTGTTTATGTTATGGGTGTGTTAATGTTCTTTGTGCATGAAAATGATATGGATGTATGTATGTTATGTGGGTATATATGTGTGGGTGTGAGTGAGTATATGAAAATGTGTATGCATGTGTGGGGATGCATATATAATGTGTACGTATGTTTATATATTATTGTGTGTGTAAGTGTGTATACATGTATGTATATGTAGTGCTACATGTGAGTATGTGTATATGTGTATACTCGTATATATGTATGTAGGTGTATACGTGTGTGTGTGTGTGTGTGTGTGTGTATTTACATGTGATGTACATGGTGAGTGTGTTATGTGTGTGTGTTAATTTCCCTCCGTTTTTGTTTTTGATTGCGTGTTATAGCTTTTAAAACTCATTAGTATGATCTGAACTCGGTAAGAGGAAATTTGTATTTGTGCCTGTTATGGACCCGATAGACAGGCGATTCTAAGGCTGACCCATAAGATGATTTAGAAATCCGTACCGATTCGTGCAGTGAAGACCAGACAGCAATTCTGACCCGAAACCGCATCATTTCATGTGAGTATTTACTTTTATGGTATTTTCTTATTTACGATTGCCAGTAGGCATTTGCATGCTACTTGTATCATTTCATGTGACCATATAATTTATTTTATCAGTATGATTTCCTGTATCACTTCATGAGGTATCATTGAGTGCTCACCTTATTTATTTAGTTGATATGAGTATTTATTAGCATCATTTCATGTGTAGTTATTTTCGCTATTGATTCAGGATTAGTTTTAGTATACCTTAGACCAGACTTGATCTTGTAATTGACCCAGTTATGATTAGTGACTCTATGTCTCTAGTATTCAGATATCAATTATCAGTTACTAGTTATTCAGTTATGAGTTGTCAGATTATCAGCTAGTATTGACATCAGCAGTTGTCGAAGATATTAGTTTCTCTTAATTATAACTTATATTAATTTTTGTTAATAAAGATATCATAACCCGAAAAAAAGGGTAATTGCCTAAAAATACATATCATGTATTTTAGAAGGACTTTTTATGGTACAACAAGTTGTGGGTTCCACCATGGAGAACCAAGGTAGTACTGGCCACATATTCAGTTGTCAGTTATCAGGGTTATACCCAAATTACGACGCCACACTAGTTGTCTTTTCATATGAGGATGTGGTCTTCATTTATTAGAGCCCTACAACTTTTCCTAATTCAGCGTCAGGGGTGTGAGTCTGTGGTGCCGGGCATGCACGGCATCCTTCCAAAACACATGCACTATATTGGCAGGCAGTTACAACAATGAAACTTTGTTTGATATATGGGAAATCGGCTATGGTATATGACACAACTAAGTATTACATTAATTAGGTTAATAATAACCAATCAGACCAGTAACATATGTTAGGTTACACATCTTGGTATCAGTTGTTATTTTACAGAGGTATCAGATATCTTTTATTTACAGATTTATTCATTATTTTATTCAGTTATCTTTTATTTACAGTTTATCATGTTATTATTGTATACACTGATTATATGCATAAGCACCTTTCCCTTTTCTGACACACTCATTGAGTCACTTTCTGACGACCCTGGATTTGTATGTTAGGATTAGATATTTATTCTATTGTTTAAGTGTTCGTTGAGATTGTACGCTTCGCAAGGACCCAGAGTTTTTCTCTATTTGATTCTAGTATTCTTGCTTCTTCTTTATTCATATTGTTTCCTGATTCTCCATATATCATTATCAGTTGCCATTCCATCTCTTTGTTTATTTGATATCATGTGTGGATGCCTATATGTGATATTGCGGTGATCATAATTTATTATAGTCGATTTTTATAGCTTATTTTGGGTTACTTAAGGCTTTGCACGTATATGTGAGGCATTTTTCTTACGTATGAGCATCACCGACTCGCATCGCGTCTCTACTCTGGCGTATTTTGGGAAGCGGGGCGTGAGGATTTTTTTGATATCAGAGCCTAGGTTTTCAACTTGCAATGTTGACTTTTAACTTTTGTTTCACAAGAAGGCCTTATTCTTACTGGTAACTTGAAACACATTATATATACGCTGCGATATACATATATACTCACTATGATATCAGTCCACTTGAAATTCATCGTCCTTCCCTTAAAAATTCATCTCTTTAATCTTTTGATATCCCAGATTACATATCTTATTCTAGAGTGATCTGTATTTTCATCTTGATTTTCATTCTCCTTCTCAAATCTATTTTCCCTAATTTTGTCTCTTGGAACTAATTACTCCATGCTGAAGCTAGTAGCAGAAATCAGAGTAACGCAGTGAAAACATGGTGGATTCATGATGCGCAAAGAAGTTACGTGGAAGCTTGATATTTTCTCCCTCGATTTTGATTCTTTTATCATTCCCTACTTTATTGAAATTTTAGGGACAAAATTTTCGTAAGGTGGATAGAATGTAATAACGCTAGTTAGTAATAGTGAATTTTTATTTTTCTAAGTATTTATTATATTTTATTGATTATTTATTAACTTAATTTATGACTTATTGTATTATTAAATAAACAAATTATTTTGGAGTATTAAATAGTAATTTGTCTTTATATATTATTATCAATATTTTTTATCAATATTTTTAATTACTTATTACTATTATTTATATTATAGTTCTTATTATTAATTGTTATTATTAGTAGTAGTTATTATTATTTCATTATTATTATTATTTATGTTAATATTATTATTATTATTGTTGTTGTTATTGTTAGTTGTTATTGTTATTTCTATTGATAAGTACTATTATGTATTAATAATCTTATTTTTAGTATTATTAATATTATTTTTACTATTATTATTAGTTACTAATATTATTTAATTGTAATTATGATTCTAATGGTTAATGTTAACTATTATCATTATTGTTATTGCTATTATTAAAGTTAATTATCATTATTAGTATTATTTAATTTTGTTATGATTAAGTATTATTTTTATATCATGTGCCATTAGTTTTGTTGTTAATTATTATTATTAGTATCTTTTTCTTTTTCCTAGCCTATATCCATGTTCCTATCCATTATCCCACACCCTAATATTTATTCTTCTCTCCCATCTTTAGCCACCATCCTCCTCCGAGCACAGCAGCTGCCTGAGCACCTTCAGGCTGCACACTCTCCCCAGGCCATGCACATCACCCATGCCATTCCCTTCCACCTTCTTGCCGCACCCCATCCATGCAACCCTGCAACAACCCTCAGTCTACTCCCTGTGCAACACCTCCGTCAGACCTATCGAACCCCATTAACAACCAAGCAAGATCACTCCACCTCCTATCACGGTAGCATTTCCACTCGAGCACACATCCATTCCCCTATTTATCATGGCCGAGATCCTGGTCCTCCGGCCATATCCTTCTTGGCTGCACACAGCCCAATAACAATCCTCCTTGCCGCCTTCCTGCCAACAGTACAACCCCGAAACCATGCCTTTCCTATGGCCTGGCCACCCCTCCCTTCAGTAGCACAACCCCGGTGCACCACATCAACAACCAGGCTGTGCTCCCCTTGTAGCCACCTCATTCACCTGTGTGCGCTACAACTCTCCTGGAATGCCGTATATCATTCCCCCATGGCCAAGTCCCCATTAGCCCAACCTCTGCCCGATCTCCTCCGCCGGTGAGCGCGAACACCTCCCCGGAGCCCTTGTAACCTCCAGAGCCTACCTCCCCCTCTGCGGCCTCCGCCTCTGCCTGCGAAACAACCTCGTGGTCGAGCCCTCCTTTGGCCTTGCTGTGAGTTGATCTCTCTCTTTCTGCTTATATTATGTATGGGTGTGTACTGTAATTATGTATTTATGTGTGTAATTGTGTATATTAATGTGTGTGTTTATGTTATGGGTGTGTTAATATTCTTTGTGCAATGAAATGGTATGAATGTATGTTATGTGGGTGTGTATGCGTGGGTGTATGTGAGTGTGTGGGAATGTGTATGAATGTGTGGAGATGTATATATAATGTGTATGTATGTATATAAATTATTGTGTGTGTAAGTGTATATACATGTATGTGTATGTAGTGCTACATGTGAGCATGTGTATATGTGTATACTCGTATGTATGTATGTGGGTGTATACGTGTGTGTGTGTGTGTGTGTGTGCATATGCATGTGTGTCGTACATGGTGAGTGCGTTATGTGCGTGTGTAAATTCCCCTCCCACTTTGTGTTTGGTTGCGTGTTACAGCTTTTCAGACTCATTCGTGCCATCCAAAATCGGTAATAGAAGATTTGAATTGGTGCTCGTTATGGACCTAATAGACCGACAATTCGAAGATCGACCCATAAGATGATCTGAAGATCCGTACTGGTTCGTGCAGTGAAGACCAGATGGCGATGCGGATTCAAAACCACATCATTTCATGTGAGTGTTTGCTTTTATGTTATTTCCTTATTTACTGTTGTCAGTAGGCGTTTGTATGTTACTTGTATCATTTCATGTGATCATCTAATTTATTTTATCAGTATGATTACCTGTATCACTTTATAAGGTATCAATGAGTGCTCACCATATTTATTTAGTTGATATGAGTGTTTATTAGCATCATTTCATGTGTAGTTATTTTTCACTATTGATTCAAGATTAATTGTAGGATACCTTAGACTGGACTTGATCTTGTAAAGACCTATTATGATTTGTGACTCTATATCTCCGGTATTCAGATGTCAATTATCAATTGCTAGTCATTCAGTTGTTAGATTATCAACTAGTATTGACATCAGCAGTTATCGGAGATATCGGTTACTCTTAATAATAACTTATATTATTGCTTATTAATAAAAGACATCGTAACCATGAAAAAAAGGGTAATTATCTGATAATACAAGTCGTGTACTTCGAAAGGACTTCTTATGGTATACTGAGTTATTGGTTTCACCATAGAAAACCAAGGTAGTACAGGCTACCTATTCAGTTAGGTTATGCCCGGATTACGGTGTCACACTAGTTATCTTTTCGTGTGGGGTTGTGCTCTTTTATTATTTGAGCCTTATGGTTTGTCTTGGTTTAGCGCGAGGGGTGTTAAACCATGATACCGAGTATGCATGATACCCTTTCTAAATACATGCACTACATTAACAGGCAGTTACAATAATGATAACTTTGTTTAATATGTGAGAAAATGGATGTGATATGGAATACAACTAAGTACTACATTAGTTAGTGTCACGCCCCGCTTCCCAAAATACATGGAAACGGGGTCGCGACGAGAGTCGGCGACGTATATACGCGAGGAAAATACCCCACGTATACACGCTAAGCCTAAATTAACTTGAACAAGCTATAAATCTAAACCATAATATTAACGATCACTGCAATAATACATATAATGACTACACATGATCCCAGATGAAATAAGAAATGAAATAGAAGCTAAGTGTGATATGCAAGAATCAAAGAAGAATAGCAAGAATAAAGAAATGCAAGAATATCATAATCAAAAGGGAGAGCGTCCAGCTCCTCGCAAAGCGTACAGTCTCATCGAACACCTGCACAATGAAACAAAGCGTCCAATATCTGGTCGTACAAATCCAGGATCGTCAGAAAGCAACCTGGTGAGTGTGTATGTAAAGAGGACTGCTCGTGTATATAAACAATGTGCACAGAATAATAAGAAGATAACCTGCAAACATATTATAACTAAATAACATGTTAAACAAACAACTGAATAACAACAACATGAATAAGCGTGTAGGTAAAAGACAAGTAAAACAAATATAAACAAACAACTGACGTCATGATGTGTAACCTAGCATATGTCACTAGTCTGGTATACAAATCTGGTCATGCATAGAATCATATATCTATCATAGTTTTCTATATGTACAATCAGGTGATTACGGTCAGTCACAATACATTATAATGGTTCATTATCATTTATTATGTCAGCGAACACTAATTGCCACCTGTAATAGACGCATCCCATACTACGTCTACTACACGTGTCAATCAGGGTCCTAAGTTATTGAAACTGATTGGTTGGAGACATTATCCATGCTTTAGGTGGGTCCTGTACATACTCGGGACCATGGCCTCAGTTTTCTAGCGCTGAACCAAGCCGTACCGCTAGGTACTCAGTAACAGTAAAAATAATCTCACTGTATGAACAGTGAAACAATAACAGTACAGATGGGATGTCAGTCATCCCCCAGGAATCTTGCAGTGGAACCCTCAGTCTGCTGTGCAACCTGTATCTTAGATCCACCCAAAATACAGACGATGTCTCCTCCATCAATTTCCCCAATCCCAGTATAAGTTGTCAATTTACATTATTATTTATAACAATCAATCTCCATGTTATTTCAATTACTGGGACTATACGGTGACAGTAATAATAACAATGTGAACAATGTTACCGTGTAAACGGTAGAACAATAGAACAATGTAAATGTTACGGTCTACAAATATTTTTCCAGTAACTTTCAATAATATGAATCAATACAATAACAGAACTAGATAATACTCAATAGCCAGTCTCATCAGGAACTGATCAATATCTCATATGCCTGTACTGCATATAACAATAGCCGATCTCAATAGTCATCATGAACCTAGCCTCAATAGTCATCCTGACCGTTAAATATCAATCCATGTCAAAGTAATCCGGTACAGTAATCCACAAGTTTAATGAATTAATAACCAGTTCTCTCATCATATCAATCTACTCTAATCCTCGAGTCATCGATATACCCATCCTCTGATTCACTGATATATCCGAATCTCAATAATTGCAATGCTACATGTTCTGATACATCTAGTCAAATCTTTCACACTCCAATCTGATCAAGGTCATCACACAATCTCACTTCTATCAAGGTCAAACATAAGATCTCAAAAGTCGGTAACATATCGGATATATATCTAAGATCTATAAGGTCAGGTCAATCAAATCAATGCCAATTCCTCAAATCCAGATTCATCCAACTATAATCAAGATCATAGTTAAAGAGTGTAGCGTCCTCAATCAATAAGAAACCTAGATCATCTTTATATCTAGTATCCAACGTCGATAAGATCATCAGTACTCAATCAATATAATTAAGATAAATCTGAAAGTCTTTGGTTTAATAATCTAAAACCAAGATCATGTTACATATCTATTTCAAGGGTAAGCTATACACACACATAATGACAATCCAACAAGATCAAACTCCTCTATAAACTGATCAAGATCCAATATAAATATATCATAGGTCAACTCCAACTCTAATTAAGTCAATGCCAATCCAAGTATCAGTAAATTAGTATACTGGTAAAGCCATGTCATATCTAACACTTTCTTAATATCCATAGGAATTCTAGTCGGGATAATCACCAACAACTGCCAATAAACACTATACCTAATATATGTCCTCTAACCTCAAATATAACGTAGTTCAACTGATAGTAAATCAAATCAAGTCACAGTCCAGGGTATCCAATGTTAGGTCTAAGCCAGTATCGGCGATCCACCAACACATGAAATGATGATGATACAAGTTCCTATCAACTATGTAACTAAAGTGAACAATCATAGACGCCTCATGAAGTGGTACAAGTAATCAAACTGGTAAAATAAAATAGAAAGTCACATGAAATGATAAGTGTAACATGTAAACGCATACCGAATTCGGTAAATAAGGTTACACAAGAACGAATACTCACATGAAATGACGTGATTTCTGAACCGAATCGCCATCTGGTCTTCATTGCACGAACCGATACTGATTTACGGATCATCCCATGGGCCGATTTTTGAATCACCATTATATCGGGTCCACAACGGCACGGATCTAGATCAGGTCCGGGTCTTCTGCAACTGGTCCGGATCTCACCAAACAGATCCGAAATACTGTAACACGCAACCGAACATACAAATAAATATAAATATACACTAAACACACTTTCGAGCAACCCGACACATACGTGTATACCCACGTACATGTACAAGTATACACATACATACACCTCTATACATACATACATACATATATATACTATATACATACATACATATTATGTATATATACACGTATACCCATGTCTACACATGAACACACACTCACGCATACCTCCCTACATGCACACACTAACAAACAATTGCACTTATACCTACATAATAATAATTCATGTACATTACTAAGCACATTTAATTAAAATTTCACATTATTACACTTTTCCCCTACCTACATAATTCATACATGCATATATATTACCAACATACTCCTACACATTAATTAAACTTCTATATTATTACAATTTTGCCACCACACAAATAAATGTAACACTAACCTTGAGCCAATTTGCGGCACGCCCACGGAGGCTCCGGAGGAGGCATCGGGGGCCGCGGAGGATGTCGTTGGATAGAGCATCTCGCCGTGAAGGGCGTGGGTGCGTTCGCGCTCGCCGACGGTGATCTACGGTGATCCACGGAGAGCCAGAATATGGCTTCACGCACAATTAAACACAAATGAATTAATACTAACACCCGTATATACATCTAGTTATATATACATAGATGCTCATGTAAATGGTTAAGCACCTTACCTACAAATAAAATAAATAACACAACTGCCTCAATTACAAACCCACACATTCATATATAAATACACTCACGCCCACACCAGCATGCCATTTTGGCATGTTAATATAACACAACCAAATACATGTATGTATAAAAAGAGGGGAGATGACACTCACGCAACGGGGGATGCTCGGGGTGATCTCCGGCGATGGTGGATCTTGCGGACAATGTCGGTGACTCGACGGAAGTCGCGGGGGTATCTTGCTCTACTCCGACGGCATCACGGAAAGGAGAATTGATGAGAGGAGGGCTCGGTAGTAGTTGAAGGGGCTGCTGTCGAGGGTCTGCGGCAAGGAGGTGGAACTCTGGCCACACGGCTGAGGGGCACGCCCGGGCTCCGGCCAAGGAGGAGAGAAGGAAGTCCGATCATGGGCTGAAGGAGGTAAGCGGGAGGCCATGGCGCTGCCATGCCTGGAAGGCACGCACGGAGAGGATGGGGAGATCGATGACGGTAGATGGAGGTGTTTCTCGCCGGCAGAGCTCGTGCACACCAGGAAGGAGGCTTGCGAGGAAGGAGATGATGCTGGGTTGCGTTTGGAAGAGAAGAAAAGAGATTTGGATTAAAGAGAATTTGGGTTAGTTAGGATTTTAGATATGATTTGAATTTGGTTTTAGATTATAAGGAGTTGGTTTTGGGTTAACGAGGGAGAGTATGCGGGTGAGGGGGAGGAGTGGGTGACGTGAACGAGAAAGAGGAGCAGCAGTTAGAGACGTGGGGGAGGATGGAGGGAATAGCGGGAGAGAGCGTGTGTGCTTGTTGAGGGAGAAGATGAATAGGAGATGCTTAAGTAAATATCATGTGGCCTCAAGTGGTGTGTGCTGTCAATGTGGGGAAGATGGTCGCGGGTTCAAGGCCTGGAAGGAGCAATCAGTTTTTGTCATAAATATTTGGAAGAGTAATGAAAGGTTAAATATTTGGAAGAATAATAAAATGATTAAAGGAATATGGTTACCCTTCCATTCAAAAGCCCATAAGGCTATAACGGTTGGAACATGCTATTCGTCTGTGGGGGACCTGAGTTCGAAACATGTTATATATTAACATGAACATGTGGTTTTTTTTAATTTTATTTATTTAAATTGCATTTTTTTTGAATAAATCAGTATTTTTAAATTATTAGTTTATTGGATTAAATTCTTGTAAATTCATAAAAATTCTCAAAAATTCACAAAATAGAAAAAGTCATTTAAAATATTTTGTGAAGTCAGATTCATGAAATTCATTCCCATTTGTTAATTAAAAATTCTAAAGTCAGCTTGTGACACCGACGGACCCCGAATTGAGATTCTCCAATAATTCCCAAAAATTTAAGAAAACTCCAAAAAATTCAGAATATTGGAAAATAAGATCTTGAGCTGAAAAATTCTCAATTTGGTTACCAGGATAATTACAGCGGGTATCGGATACCAGTATTGACACCCGTACATAGGGAACCGAGGGTTACAGTTAGGTTAATAATAACCAAGCAGACTAGTGACATGTGCTAGGTTACACATCTTGACATCGGTTGTTATTTTACAGAGGTATCAGTTATCTTGTACTAATGGATTTATTCATGTTTTTATTCGGTCATCTTTTATTTACAGTTTTTCATGTTTTTATTGTATATATATTGATTATATGCACGAGCACTTTCTCCTTTTCTTACACACTCATTAGATTATTTTCTGACGATCCTGAATTTGCACGTTCAGATTGGATTATTTATTCTATTGTTCAAGTATTTGTTGAGATTGTACACTTCGCGAGGACCTGAAGTTTCTCTCTATTTGACTCTAATATTCTTGCTTCTTCTTTATTCATATTATTTCTTGATTCTCCGTATATCACTATCAGTTGCCATTCCATCTCGTTATTTATTAATATCATGTGTGGATGCTTATATGTGATATTACGGTGATTATGATTTATTATAGTCAATTTTTATAGCTTATTTTGGGTTACTTACGGCTTAGCGCGGATACGTGAGGTATTTCTCCTGCATATAAGCATCGCCGGCTCGTGTTGCGTCTCCGTTCTGAAGTATTTTTGAAAGCGGGGCGTGATAGCGACCATGCTCGTATTTTCTAAAAAAAAACTTCAAAGTGCAACACAGTTCACAGAATTTATTATATTGTCTACTTCATGCATAGTGCGATCTTGGTCGCTATGCTAAATAAACCAAGTCGCAGTTGTTGAATGCGACCCTGGATGCATTGATTAAAAAACCCATATGCCAAGATACTGCGACCATGGTCACAGTCTGCATTAAAGAGTCTAGTATTTTAATAGAGATACCGTAAAGTTATTTAAATTTGTTAAAAATAAAAAATCATGAAAATAAAAATGTAAAAAAAAGTTAATATGTAAATTATGTCACAATAGACCGTCATAATAAATCCAAAGAATATTAGTCTTGGAGTCCTGTCGCCATAAATGATTCAATTAAATAAATTCTTACTTTTTTATCTAGTTTTTGAAAACTCAACAGTCACCTATAATAAATTTTGGTCATGTTCACGTCTTTTGAGAGTATTAACCTTTTGGACTTTTTGAAATTATTATATATTAAAGATCTCATTTCTAAAAAAATAACAGTCACAATTAGAATTATAAACTTACGTTCAGATTTCACTATTTAAAAATGTCTTCTTATCATTCTTTTCCTGAACATATCAATTTCTCTAATGATGATTGGGAGAATTATTCTGATATGTACCCTTGATACGGGTCGGAGGAAGAGCTCGATACGGACGACCCATTCTGAAAATTTATGGATGGATCGAAGTACCATCCAGAAGAGGGGAAAGCGAGGAGGAGAGCGAGGGGGATGCGGAGGAAGAAGAAGAGGAAAGTGAGACGAAAGAGGAAGATAATGAGAATAAAGAAGATGATTATGATTATGATAGTGATGACAAGATCGACTAGAATATTCTGTTATTTTTTATAATCAATTTCATTTATCTTCTTTGTAGGCATTTTAATGCTTTTATTTTATAAGGTCCATGAAATAAATAATTTTTTCTTCTTTTTAAAATTTTAATGCCCTTTCTTGTATGGTTTATGTGAGAAGTTAACTATGCTCCACTCTTTTTTTTGTTGATGGAAATCTCTCATTTTTTGATACAGACTGAGGTCGTTGTATACAATAATATATAAAACTATATTAAAACAGCGGCTCTAGTCGCATATATTATGATATGACAAAGTTTTTTGATACAAAAGTTGAAAAAAGAATTTCAAAAAACACAAAGATTGGTTGAAAATATGTTCTATCAAGTTGTCTTAAGTTAAAAATATCCTATCATCAGCAAAAACTGTGATTGTAGTCGTTGTCCATATAATTTCGAATATGGTCGCTATGTGTAAAAGAAAATACGATCTTCTACAAAGATTCATGAAAACTGTGACTAAGCTCGTAGTCGTGACCAAAGCACTATTTTCGCAATATATTCAAATAATTCGAAAACAACGACATGGTTGCAATTCAAAGGTTAATTAAAACAATAGTAATATATGCGACCATGGTCGCAGTGCTCATAAAAAAGAGTAAGTTCACTATATTCAAACAAATAAAAAAACTAGAACATGAAAAGACAACTGTAACATAAATGAAGAGTTCTTAATGAAAAAGAAACCTACAGAATAGGCGCAGCGAATAATAAATATAAAAAATATTAATTAAACTGCGACTCTAATCGCATTACAGTGATATCCTTTCTACATTGATACTGCGACCTTAGTCGCATTCCTCGCATGATGATACAAAAACTACTCTTTTTTTTTCTTCTCGGTTGCTATAGCCTTAATACTATTTCCTTTACAAATAAAAAATCAAAAATCCAATTCATGTGATAATGAAAAATGTGTGATACAAAAATTTTATTAAAATAATATGTAAATGTTTGAAACAACAAATTAAATGCAAACGATATGAGAGAAAAATATCATACCAATAATGGAAAAGTAGTCCTGTAATGGCTCAGTTGTCAACAGTTTTTACATTTACGGTGCTTCACCTCCTTCTGTGACAGAGAATCTTCAAATTCAGATTTTATCCTGAATGCACTTTTAGGCTTCCCCTTTGTAGCCACAGGAACAAGAGGATCGCGTACTGTTAATTTTCACCGTCTCTTAATGCCACAACTGAAAAATTAGAACCAACATTAGTTTCAGTCTGCAATAATTAATCATTAAATGTCTTGGATTTGAAGTCATTACTGGTTTATATAGCAAATCTTTTCAACATACCATCCAACTTGAAAAGATGGATATCAGAATCAGAGACCATTTCGAGAATTGTATAAAATTTAGATCAAAATGTCCACAATCTTGCAGTTCCTCGCATAATTTGATTTCGACAAGATTTCATACCATATTCAATTACAGCATTCTTATAAAAAGTATCTAATGTCCACCTCTACAGTATATAAGATTCTGGTATATGCGTAACATGATTGCTCTATAAGATGCACATAATATGTCTACAAAGGATCTTCTCGGTTTCAAATAAGGCACAACTATAAAAAAATAAAGCTCACCACAATTCTCATAACTGACCTTGTCCCATTTATCTTTTGATTTAGAAAAATCACCAACTAAAAAGGTTATTCTTGAGCCTTCATGTTCCAACTCATTAGAAAACAATGTCATTACAACTGCTCATTCCTTTTGAAACAACTGAAAACTCTTTCTGGTATAAAATTTTTAAACTTGTATCTCATATGGATTTGATGTATAATTAGGCACAAAATTCAAACACAGGAAGTCTTCTTGAGATTCAGCTCTATGAAGGATAGTGACAACTTTATCGTATTAGTGAACAAACTCAACAAGTTTTGTGTTTGCATTCACGTACCCATTAAAAGAAGAATTAATACTCTCAAAAAATGTTCTTTAGATAAGCATTAACCCAATGTGTATGTAATCTGTACATCTTTACCAACTAATTGTCGTCTTCTTCATTTATTGATATTTTTGTTTCATCAATCCCCAACGTTCCTCGTATATGCTTATATAATGGAAGGAATACCAAAAGTTGACATCAACAGAAAATCATCTCCATACTTGTTCATCAAGGGAATTTGTTGCTCAGTAATATGTTTCCGTACATGTCAAAAACAGAAACGGTGCCAACAATTTCAAAAAATTATCTTAATAGCATTGCCTATCAGGGCATTTTGATTAGTAATGATTTAGTACGACTCCGTGCATGCATTTGAGTCATTTATTGAAAAGCCAAACAAATGCATTCCTTTACTCATTTGCGAGCAATGTACAACCGAACAAAACAGACTGTCGATGATGATTCACTTCAGCGAATGGAGCAAAGGCCAGGTTCATATGATTAGTCCTATATGTTGTGTCAACATCTAACACATCAGAAAAATTTAAATAAGAAGATATTACTCTTCCGTTGGCCCAAAAGACACTTTTTAGTGTGCCTGCTTGATCAACGTCACTGGCAAAGAAAAAATCTGGGTCTGACAATGCTTTCTTTTGAAAATATTTGATGATAGAAATAAACTCCTGCCCAATATTATTTCTCTTATGTCAAATAAAATCAATACACTGTTGTGTACTTACTTATTTACAACTTTCTTTATTATTCATTGCATTAATAACACGGGCAATATTAAAAGGACGCATTCCTACATCACTTAAATTGGTCATAATGATTCTGCTCATCTTTGATTGATGTGTCTGATGAGAGTAAAAGCGATGGATCTTATCTGGACTTCATAAATCACGGGATTACGAATCAATAAATTTGGTGACAACCTAAAACCTTCTGTCTGGTAATAAATGTAAACAAATATGCATCTCAGTAGAACACTAAACTTTAATATCAATATGACAGTTGATGGTAAGCCCTTCTTGTCTTTTATCCTCCAACTTCTTGACACCCTTCTTGTTGCAATAATATTTTCTATAAATAACTTCACGCGGAGTCCTCTGTGATTTATCTATTTCTTTTTTTCTCACGTCAAAACCGATGTTCCTTGCATAAGCATTGTAGAAGCTATAAGTTTCATCATCTGCTGCAAATTTCTGTCTAAAAAAAACTACGCTTCCAGATATTTCACCATGAAAATTTATTTTCTACAAAAAAATTATAGTATTAAAAGAAAAAAAAATTGAGAAAAGTAACATTAATATAATACTTAAAGACTGCGACTTTAGTCGTAGTACCAAAAATATTTGAGGAATGTGACTACTGTAGATGTTTATGTAACTCCTAGGATTTTGATGATGTAATTAACCTATAAATTAAGCTACTAATAAATTGAATTAGTAGTGTTGTCTTATTTCAGGATTACAATACTTGGAGGATGGATGGATTTGAACTACCAATGTCACACATATATGAAGGATGGAAGGAATTATGTGAAGCTCTACAAATTTCATATTCAAGCTACCAAGAGCTATAAGGAGCAAAGCACATTTTGCTCCACAAGATCAAGCTATTACAGGATACATCAAGTTATGAAAGAGCAAGAAGGAGCCATAGATATATTGAGCTATAAATTTCATTAATAGAAACTATGTAAGTAATCATACAGTAATTTTATTATCAAACATATATTTGGCACAAGTAGGATTTTTCTATTCAGTTTTTAGGCAGAATCTCCATTCTACCATCAATCCTACCACTCAGCCTCATTCTACTAGATCTGTCCAGTACATGTAAAACTGAGATAAATTCTATCACAATTCTGCTTCATTTCTGGTTCTTCTCTAGATATTATATTTACTGGTCTGTGATAACTAGTTTGTAGTACCACATGGGTTGTACTTCACTTGGTATATTACCCAATCTTTGCATTAACTTCTTTCACACAAGTGGTCAGTACATACGCTGCATTACAACTGAAAAACTGAGTCTGTCCATATCAATCTGTCCCTCTTTCCATGTATTGTTGACAGTTTTTTACAGCTCCTATCTGTCCAGTTTTTACAGCTATGTAGAGAGACCCATTGGGTATAAATTTTGAGAGAAAACTTCATCTCTTTTCTTCTCTCTGAAGTCTCTTTACCCCCTTCTTTATTTTACTACTGCAGAGGCATTAATTGTCCTAGATTATGCTCAATTTTGATACCCTTTTATAGCAGTATTTAATACTCTAACGGGCAAAAAATCTGCCTCTCTCTTTCTCCCAGGTTGGATTCACTTTGAAATTGCCTTGTTGTTTATATACAACCTTATTCATTCATTACAACAAGAAAAACACAACCTGAAAATTTCAGAAAAGCAAAAACTGAGTTCTTTTAACTTCAAGCCTTAACTTTTAGATCTCAATAAACAAAAATGGTTGAGCCAATCATCTTCATTCAAGTTCTAATTTTTAGAGAAGTCTCAAGTATTCAATAAAAGAGAATTTTATCACTTTATTTATTGAAGAATCTCAATTTCATCTTCTAATTTATTATAGATTCTTATTCTTATTACTTTAGACATATTGTGTCAAGTTATTATTGATAATCCTTAGAACTATATGTTTATATAGAGTCTCCTATTGTATTATCTTTTTTGATTATATCATTGTACTTATTTTAGTTCTCACTAATATGTTAGAGAACAAAATCTATTATCATACTCATTATTGTGTGCCTCAAGATAGAGGTGGTTTGTAAATCCAAGATCACGGAGAAATCCAATATTAGATAGCATCTGGTGGATTGAAAATCCAAGCTCAAGGAAGAGTCTTGATTGCTATAATTCCTGCTTTAAGGAGAAGATTTTTAGTGAATTTACAAATCCTAGAGAGGAGACCTCTAGATGGTGGATGTAGGAGAGTTTTCCTGAACCTTCCTAAAATTGCTTGTATTCTCTCTATTGTTATTATTGCTATTTATCTGCTGTGCATTCACTGTTACATTGCTCTATTCTGTTCTCTGTTGATTTCTACCACTAGACTGTATCATCCTATCATCAGACTGAGTGATCTTACCACTCTGCTTATTTTTACAGTTAGTCATATAATAAGTATATTTAATTTTTAATTACCTTTGACCCTATTCACCCCCTCTAGGGTCCAATAATTGGTATCAAAGCTTTGATACTTCTATTTTAGGCTTTATATCCTAGAGGTCGATCCTATGGTTTTAACTAGTGACCTTATTTTATCAGATGGGAGATCAAACAATAGACCTCCACTATTTAATAGTACTGATTTTGCATATTGGAAAGTAAGCATGAGAACTCATATTCAGTTTATTGATTGAAAGATTTGGGGCATGATTGAAGATGGCTGCACCCTCCCACCATAGAGGTTGATGGTAAGAAGGTTCCTAATGTTAGATCTAAATTTATTCCATACAAGATCTACATATACTGTAAGCCTCTTTATCATGATCAAAGGGAAGGAGGATTTTAGGCATACTTTATTCCATTACGAAGAGGATGCCGAAGGTTGCACGATCTCGAGGACGCCGGGTTGAAGGAGAGGATTCTTCTCTCCAGCCACCAAGTTCTCTTCTTTATCCTTAGAGGAGATGAGAGGCCTCTAAGAGAGAGATGATTATTCTTGTTGGTGGAGAGGGAACCCTACTCATGGTATATATAGCATCAAGAAACCCTAGTTCAACTCATCATAGATCTAGGCCCTTGATTTATAACACGAGTTCCACACGTGTAGATGAGTCCCACATTCTAATTTAAATACACTCATGGCTAAGTGTAATTGAAAACGTGTCTAGACTCAAACCATTTAGGTTTGATCAATTCTTTATTGGGTCAAACAACATAGGTTAAGTGGGTGGGTGCAAATATCCAATTGACTTGATTAGGCCCAGAATAAATTAGACTTTAAAACTAATAAGTCTAACAATCTCCCACTTGGGCCAAGCAAGTCATACTGAATAGATATTATGCATAACTTTATGACGTCGGAACTTTAACCACCGACAAAACCACGTTTCAAAACAATCTGGTCCATTAAGTGTCCTGCCACCGAACATGGCGATCGTTACCTTCTGTATAATCGAGGTAGGACCTTCCACATCACAAGTTTCAGAACCCCTAACGACATAGATCAAATGTGGACGTGTGGCATGGAAATGTCCTCTGATCAAATAAGGTTCCAACTGGCTTCCACTTTATGACTCCAACGAGTCTAGCCTTATGACTCCAACGAGTCTCACTTTATGACTCCAACGAGTCTAACTGCTAATTCATCAAACTCAAATGCGCAAAAGTAAACTTTAGGAAAAGCAGTTATAAATTTATTTATCAGAATCAACAAATACTATAAAGTGCACTTAGAAATAATATCTGTTATATAAAATTATCCACTCCCACAAAAAACAGGATATCATAAAGACTAGTCATCCCCATATGAGCAATATGCTCTAAGAATATTTTAGGTGAAAGTCCTTTAATGAGTGGATCTGTAATGTTAAGAATAGTGTCATCACTATCAAACAGACAAAAAATATGATTCTGAACTTTATCATTGATGACAAGAAACTTGATGTCGATATGCTTCGACTTTGCTGAACTCTTGTCACTATTGCAGTAGAGCTTTATAGCTCTTATTGTCACAGTGTAGCTGTAATGGCCTCTCGACTAAATCCACCATCTTCCTACAATAAGGAAAATATAACATGAAGTGGACTTCCTATTGTCAATACATACAGCATAATCTGAATCTGTGTATCCGGTCAGCTGCAACTGATCAGATTTCATGTAGTCTTCTATTGATATCGCATTACCTTCTCGACAGTCTTCCAGAGATCAATCCCATGATTGATCAAGTTTCTGTCAAGTTTCTCAACGGTATATGCTATGTCTGATGGGTACAAACTTGAGCAGACATCAGACTTCTAACCGCCAATGCATATGGAATGTCTTTCATTTGCTCTTTCTGTAGATCATTCTTGGGACATTAGAGTAGACTTAACTTATCTCCCTTAGTGACAGGCGCATCACCCAAAGAGCAATTCTTCATGCCATATCTATCTAGCACTTTATCGATATAGGCCTTTGTGATAAACTTAATATTCCACGTGTCCTGTCACGTTGAATCTGGATGCCTATCACAAAAGAAGCGTCTCCAAGATCTTTCATCTCAAAATTCTTTGAGAGAAAACTATTGATCTCAAGTAGAAGATCTATATCGTTACTTGCTAATAGAATGTCATCCACATATAGCACAAGAAATATAAATCTACTCCCTTTAAATTTATGGTAAATACATTGATCAACTATATTTTCCTTAAAATCAAAGTCGAATATTACTTGATCAAATTTCAAATACTATTAACGGGATGCTTGCTTTAAACCATAAATGAATTTCTTTATTTGCAAACCAAATATTATGAAACTTTCACTTTAAAACTTTATGGTTGCACCATATAGATTTCCTTCTTAATCCTACCATTAAGAAAGGCAATCTTAACATCCATTTGGTATAACTCCAGGTCAAAGTGAACCACGAGTGCCATAATAATCTTAAAAGAATGCTTCATGAAAACTAGGGAGAAAGTCTCCTTATAATCAATGCCCTTTCTTTGAGTGAATCCCTTTGTGACAAGATGTGTCTTATACCTTTTGACATTACCTTTCGAATCCCGCTTGGTTTTGAATACTCATTTACAACCAATCGGTTTCTTTCCTTCAGGCAACTCTACTAAATCCCAAACATCATTGTCCTTTATGGATTTCAACTCATCTTTCATGGCATTTGACCACTTAGTGGATTGGAGATAAACTATATATAGTCACTTGCAATGACTGATCTCCTCTCTCTAGTTGATCTCCTAGGCACTTGTGGTTGAGAATTTTCAGTTTCTACCTTACCAACATGATCTACTTCAGGATGAACTATATATGTATCTTGTAAGGATGCAACTGTATTTTCATCTTGAAGTCGAACAACTACTTTATCATTTGGAACAATTGTCATGGGTATAACAATATGTCCTTTCTTAAATATGAAATCTTTATGTAGTTGACTCCCACTGTTCTGAATATTCTCAAAAAAAATTTAGCAATTCGTCTTTATGTTCTTAGTGGAGGGACAATAAAACTTAAAGCCTTTATACCTCTCAGAATACCCTACGAATAAACAGCTAACTGTCCTTGAGTCCAACTTCTTCTCATATGGTATATATGGCCGAGCTTCCGCTGGACAACCCCAAACATGTAGATGCCTAATACTGAGAGATTTTCCAGTCCACAACTCATATAGGGTTTTAGTTACTGTTTTACTAGGTACTCTATTAAGGAGGTGACAACCATCTTTAAGGCTTCACTATATAATGACTTTGGTAGAGTAGTGTGAGCTATCATACTCCCAACCATATCCTTTAGTGTGTGATTTTATCTCTCAGCAATACCATTTTGACGAAGTGTCCCTGATATGGTGTACTAAGCGACAATACCACTCTTTCATAAATTGACAAATGATTCTGGACATTTACCTGATTCGTCATGTCTGTCATAGTACTCACCACCATGATCAGATCTAACGGCTTTAAACATGTCCAATGATTGGGATTTCTCATGGAACAAGTGTAGGTACCTATAACGAGAGTAATTGTCTGGTAAAGTGATGAAATATTCATGACCATTCCAAGAAGCTGTAGGGAATGGACCACAAATGTCTGTATACACCAAATTAAGACACTTGAACTTCGTCTAGTACCAAACTTTCTAATGTCTCTTTAATTAATTTTCGCTTAGTGCCTATGCTATTCACATATAGAGATTCAGTATATAAAGCATGAAGTTTCAATTTATATAGCCATCAATCAGGATTCTAGTACCAACAACTTTAGATTTGGAAAGTAGACTAAGCATTTCATTATCAAGAGTGACAGTAAAACTAAATCTGTCTAACAAATGAAATAGAAATATGATTCCGCCTAAAAGGACGGTACATATAAAGTCTCATCCAAATCTAAAACCTAAAAAAAAAATCAGAATCTAATTTAAGCCTACAAACTCTAACAACTTTAATTGCAACTTTATTTCCATCATCCATGTATACGTATCGCTCAGCTGGGCTGGGCCTCCTTTGGGTTTGGAAGTTCCGCATTTAATCGCTTATGTGAATTATCTATTCATAATTTATAAAGTGGCACTAAAGCTAAATTAACCTCAGAACAAACATAAATATGAGATATACCCGCTAAATAGTCATTTCTGATACTTTATGCATTCCTACTTAAGGTGGCTTACTTTCTTACAGAAGAAGTATGCAATGACCTTAGGCTACTTTTCTGCACTTTTGCCACTTAGGATCAGCCACTGTAGTGGTGTTTATGTTCCTCCCTTTAGTTTCACTTTTTCTTTTCTTATTAGAAGTTTACCCTGGATGCTAAGTGAGCACTGACATTATCGGGCATAGCACTTCTAATAGTTATAGGAATAGTGTACTTTATGACCATTAGACTTATCTTGTAAGATCTCTCCCACTTACCATAATTTACCTTTCTTTACTGAACTTTTATTAGTGATAATAGAGATCCATCAATCTTTAAGGTGTACTCTAGGTGCATGAATTCAAGAACGATCATTTACATGGTCTTACCACTTCTTAAAGTTTGTACCATTCAATTTAAACTACATAAGTGTACAATTTCTCATCAGTTTAACATAAACATTGCATTTAATAAAATTCTACTGTTATAGCCATAAAAAATGAATTTCAGAAAATGCAACCAGTTTAACCGATAGAGCTGCCGGTTAAACTTTCAGAACAAGTTGTGTCTCTACATGCCAACACTGTACTGGCCCAATATAGATATCCTAAAGTCTAGGTCCTATATAAGAGAACAACCTTCCTTTGGGCCGACTGTCACTTTATAGGATTGGTCCTAAAGTTTAAGTAATCTATATTGACCATATAATATATGTAATGACCCGGCCATAATGACAACCTTCCTTTGGGCCGATTGACACACGCATGGGCCACACAAATTTATGCATCTGGATTCTTGTTTCGCCATCGGACTAGTTGATGAGGGTAATGCAATATGGGCCTATAGTATGACAACCTTCCTTTGGGCCGATTACCACACACCAAGGTTCTCCCACTTGCATTACCCACATCAAGTATCCGACGCCGTACATAATTCGGCCAAACAATAGTCTTCCTTTGGGCCGGCTATTGTCCGCATGAACTATATACGCAATTAAATAAGCTCTTTTATAAATTCTTTAGCTTGAACATGTATATATCTTTATCTGTGTGTTATTAACTATAGTATACATCAATATTCATCATGCTAGACAATATAAGCAATAATATAAATATTAATGAAGCGGAAGCATGTAAGGGTACACGTAACCATGATAAACAAACACTTCAATGCCTTCTTTATGTCAACTAACTACTGTTTTGTCATGTATAGTTCCTGTAATACTGTAGTGCTCGTCAAGAGCTTCGAAACGACTGATTACATGCCCAAAACAGAGGTCATATGAGCCCGTAACGGCTAATTGAAGTTTCTATTGGCAAAACGGGTCTGCAGTGCTTATCGGGTCTGAATCAGATCCGACCCGCAATGGTTAACTTATGGGTTTCCTTAATAGGTCGGGTTTAAATAAACTGAATAAAACCCAATTAGCTTAATGTGAGATTGATTGAGATTAGGTTTCTTTATTTGAGTAGAATTCTATCCAAAATATCCTTAATAGGCTAGAATTATATCTCAATCATAATACCCAAATCAATCTCAACAATCTCAATTGAAATTAACTATGAGATTAATTAGTAGTAGGTTTCCTTATTAGAGTAAAATTCAATCTCTATCTGAATCCTAGATAATCTCATAATCTTAATTAATTCATGAAACCCAAAATAATTAACCTTTTTTTTAATTATTCTTAAAAAAAAACCCTTTTGCCTTACATGTGCATGCATGCACACATGTCTGCATGCATGCAGGCCATGTCAAAATATTTTTTTTTTTAACTTTGAAATCTCTTTCATGATGCATGCGCTGGTGCTTCCAGCGCATGCATCTAACATTCCTTTTTTCTCTTTTTTTTCGCCTAACATGCAGGCGCCTGCAAGCGCCTGCATGCAGACAGGGCACACAATTTTTTTTTTAAATTCAGAATAACACACAAATCAAAATTTTATAAAATTATATACATGTTAAATTTAATAAAAAATCACTCCTTTTAATCGTTTGATCCAACATATGAGACACAAAATATTTATTGAATCAAAGGAGATATTTTTATGATATTTATAGATCGAGATCATAATTCTGTAAATCCCTATGATATGATAAAGAGGTGGCTCTGATACCAATTGTTAGATCTAAATTTATTCCATACAAGATCTACATATACAGTAAGCCTCTTTATCATGATCAAAGGGAAGGAAGGTTTTAGGCATACCTGATTCCATTACGAAGAGGATGCCGAAGGTTGCACGATCTCGAGGACGCTGGGTGAAGGAGAGGATTCTTCTCTCCAGCCACCAAGTTCTCTTCTTTATCCTGAGATGAGAGGCCTCTAAGAGAGAGATGATTATTTTTGTTGGTGGAGAGGGAACCCTACTCATGGTATATATAGCATCAAGAAACCCTAGTTCAACTCATCATAGATCTAGGCCCTTGATTTATAACACGAGTTCCACACGTGTAGATGAGTCCCACATTCTAATTTAAATACACTCATGGCTAAGTGTAATTGAAAACGTGTCTAGACTCAAACCATTTAGGTTTGATCAATTCTTTATTGGGTCAAACAACATAGGTTAAGTGGGTGGGTGCAAATATCCAATTGACTTGATTAGGCCCAGAATAAATTAGACTTTAAAACTAATAAGTCTAACACCTAAATCTCGGTCCGAAAGGGATGAGAGGGATTTCTCTTTTGCTAATTTAAATTCCAAAGCTATTAGTGGTATTATCAATGGATTATCTTGCAATGAGTTTCATAAAGTTATAAATATAACATGTGCTAAAGAAATGTGAAATTATCTTAAAGTCACCCATGAGGGGACTAATGAAATTAAGAATAGCAAAATAAATATGTTTACATAAGATTTTGAATCTATTCGATTGTTGTCAAACGAGTCTATTGATGAATTTCTTAATAGCTTCAAAAGAATTATTAATAATCTCCAATCTTTTGAAAAAGTTATTACTTTGAAATTAAGAACAAGAAGTTGAGGTCTCTACCTATGGAATACAATAGCTTCATTAATCCAATAGAGATCTAAAAAGATATCAACACTCTCCCCTTTCAAGAATTAATGGGAATCTTGAAGAATGCAGAGATCAAAATGAATCTTCAAAGAAAAAAGAGCAAGATGATGCTACTCAAATGAAAAAAATATATCTCTCTCAAAGGAACACAAGATGGGTCTTCATATGAAGAAGGTACAAATGAAAATGATGATCTTGCTTATGTCATCAAAAAGGCAAACAAAATTATGAGAAAGAAATTCAATAAAAAGAGAAACTTTCAAAGATCAAATGGTAAAAAAGTTGAGGTCAGTTCTATAAATTATCATGAATGCAATAAACCCAGTCACATTAAGAAAGACTGTCCCAACTTAAAAGGAAAGACGAAAAAGTTCTTCAAAAAGAACAAAGCTTCGTATGTTGGATGGGATGAATCAGAACCTAGTGATTCCGAGATGAAGAAAAAGATGAAGCAAATTTGAGCATCTCAAATAAAAACATATGCTTCATGGCGGATAACGAACAAGTAACACTCGATGACTATATTACTTCTGAAGAAATAGAAGATATAAGCCTTATATTGAGTTAGTTGTAGATTACAAAAACTTTCAAACGGTTTACTACTTAAAAAATGAACATGAATATTGTCCATCTATTTATGAAAATATTTTAAGAGAGAAAAAATGAATTGCTTGTGAAAATTGTAGAACTTCAAACTGAAAATAATGATTTAAAGATCCGTTTAAAAATATTTACTGATGTTGCTTCTATTTCTAGTACTGCTCCTGTACATAATCAGGCTAGTAGAACCGAATCAAGTCCTGACAGGACACCATCCAAATGATAAATCTGGCAGGATGCCATCCTACCAATACAAAAATCATGATTTCATACTCATTCGTATCACAAAAATACTTCAAATCTGATTTGCACTTATTGTATAAAGAGAGGTCATGTTAGTACTTCATATTGAATAAAGAAAAATTTTCATACTATTTCATATCGAAATTGGGTTTCTAAATAAGATACTAATATTCAAGGATCCAAAAGACATTGGATACCTAAAAATATATTTCAAAATTGTCTTGTAAGCATCCAATATTTTTCAATGTAGAATGAAATGGTACCTTGATAGTGGTTACTCAAGACACATGACAAGAGATCCAAATCTTTTTGCAGCCCTATCAAGTTGTAAAGGTTGCATGGTCACCTTTGGAGATGATGATAAAAGTAAAATCATTGGTATTGAAACTATTGGTAAGAAACATTTTTCTATTCTTGAAAATATTTTTTTAGTAGATGGTTTGAAGGCTAATCTTATTAGCATTAGCCAACTATGTGATAAAGGTATGAATATCATTTTTGGACCTAGCAAATGCATTATCATTGACTGTAAAGGAAATCTTTTATTTGAAGCACATAGAAATAAAAATATTTATATTATTGATATTATTGATTTAACTAATCAAAGTGTTAAGTGTTTAGCCACATTAGAGGATAATTCTTAGTTATGACATAAAAGACTTGGACATGCTAATTTGATCTTATATCAAAATTATCCAACAAAGGACTTGTACAAGGACTTCCCACATCGAAGAAGCTCAGAGAGTTAACTTGTGTTGAATGTAAAAAAGAACAAGCAAATTAAAACTTCTTTTCATTCAATAAGTGAGGTATCAACTTTAAAACATTTGAAACTTTTACAAATGGACTTGTTTAGTCCTATGAGCACTTCTAATTTGAATAGAAAATATTATGCTTTTGTTGTTGTCGATGATTTTTTTCGTTTTCCATAGGTTTTGTTTTTGAATCATAAAAGTGAAGCTTTTAATTTCTTTAAACATTTTTGCAAAAGGGTGAAAAAATTGGGTATTTTATTATCAAAATCGTAGTGATCACGGTGGTGAATTTGAAAATGAAAATTTTATTGAGTTTTGTCTTGATCATGGCATTACACAAACTTTTCAGTACCAAGAACAACACAACAAAATGGTGTTGATGTGAGGAAAGATAGAATTTGAAAGAAATAGAGCGCACTACGTTAAACTCGTTTATTTTACCAAAATATTTTGGACAGAAGGGGTTAACACCACTTGCTATGTTTTGAATCGTTTTATTATTAGTTCTATTTTGAAAAAGACACCTAATGAATTTTCTTTAGTAAAATCTCAAATATATAATATTTTAAAGTTTTTGGATGTAAGTGCTTTATTCTTAATACCAAAGTTAATTTGGGTAAATTTGATTCAAAATTGGATGAAGGCATTTTTCTGTGTTATTTTTCTTCTAGTAAAACTTATAGAGTGTTTAATAAACGCTTATTAAACATTGAAGAATCAATACATATGAGCTTTAATGAGACTAACCCTCATATTTTAATGATTATTGAAGAAGCAGACATTTTAGGTTCGAGAAATTCTGGTAGAATCGATCCTACCAACAGTAATTCTGATCTTACCAGCAGTGAATAAACTTCTGATGAATAGAAATCTGAGACTTCAGATCATATTGGAACTTCAAATATATCCTATTTAGAGCTATCTAAGTCTTGGAAGACAATTAAGATCATCCAACTGACTTTGATTATAGGTGATATATCAAGACAGGTAAAAACTCACTCTCAAGCTCTAAATGAAGGTTCATAGTGGTTTTTCTATCTCATATTGAACCTAAAAATATTAATGAAGCATTGAATGATGAATTTTTGTTTTTAGCCATGCAAGAGGTTGAATAATTTTGACAGAAATCATGTTTGAGATCTTGTACAAAGACCCAAGGATTGTTCTGTCATTGGCACCAAATGAGGTTTTTTTAACAAACTAGATGAAAGTGGCATTGTTACAAGAAACAATGCTCGAATTGTAGCCCAAGGATACAATCAAGAGTAAGGCATAGATTTTGATGAGACTTTTGCTCCATTGCTAGATTAGAAGCGATTTGAATGCTTCTAGCCTATGCAAGTTTAAAAATTTTCGATTATTTCAAATGGATATCAAAAGTGCCTTCTTGAATAGATTTTTGAATGAGGAAGTCTATGTAGAGCAACCTCCAAGTTTTTAAGATTGTGTTTTTCTGGATCATGTTTTCAAATTGAAAAAGGCTTTACACGGTTTAAAACAAGCACCTCATGTTTGGTATGAAAAATTATCAAAATTTCTTATTAAAAATAATTTTTCTAAAAGGAAAATTGATACTAATTTGTTAATCAAACATGTTGACCAAGATCTCTTGATAGTTTAGATTTATATTGATGATATTATTTTTGATTCTACTATTGAAAATTTTTGTGAAGATTTCTCTAAAAGAATGCAACAAGAATTTGAATTAAGTCTCATGGGAGAACTCAATTTCTTTCTTAGTTTGCATATCAAACGAGAAAAGATAGAATCTTTATCAATCAAGAAAAGCTTGCTCGTGAGTTTGTGAAGAAGTTCAAGATAGAAAACTCAAGGGAGATGTCTACTCCAATGAGTACTTCTACCAAGCTGGACAAAGATGCTAATGGTATGAATGTAGATGAAAAACTCTACATAGGTATGATTGGTAGTATTCTCTATCTAACTACTAGTAGACAAAATATCATGTTCAGTATTTGTCTTTATGCACGCTTTCAAGCTTCATTAAAAGAATCTCACTTACATGCTATAAAATGAATTATTAGATATGTTAAAAGCACTTTGAATTTTGAGTTGTATTATCCTAAGTATGCTAGTTTTGATATATTGGGATATAGTAATGCTGATTTTGCCAGAAGTAAAACTGATAGAAAGAATACAAGTGGAACATGTCAATTTCTTAGCCATTCTCTTGTATCTTGGTTTAGTAAGAAATAAAATTGTGTTACACTTTCTACAACAGAGGCAGAGTATATTACCGTAGGATTATGTCGTTCACAAATTTTATGGATGAAGCAAACTTTGCAGGACTTTGGTGTTCAATTTGATACAACTAGTATATTATATGATAATACTAGTGCAATTAACTTATCCAAAAAATTATTTTACATTCTCGCACTAAACACATAGATATGAGGTATTATTTTCTTAAAGATCGTGTTAAATGTGAAGTTATCTTATTAAAATTTATTGATACCCATAATCAACTTACTGATATTTTCGCTAACCTTTGCCTGCTGAACAATTTGCAATATTCGTAAAACTTGGGCATTTACACACTAGAATAATTGTAATTACTAATTTTTTTAAGTTATTGTAATTTCAAGCATTCTACCAGCACATGCTACCACCTATATCCATTCTACCAGTCTAGTTTGACTCATTTGACTTAATTACTTTTCTGAAACCTTAAAGTGTTGTGGACCACCTAACCTCCTTTATTGCTCCTCCAAATTATTTCGTCCAAGCTTCCTTTAAACCGCAGAGTTACAGCTTTCCTAGCCCACATCGTAGAAAACTTAGTTCCTCATCTCTTTATCTTCTCCTTCAAATATTCCCTAATTATTCCTCTTGAAAATGTCCGAGCCTCGCCCAATCGTCTCTGGTCTTAATGAAGACAACATGCGTCTCTTCATCACGATCATTCGTAAGAAAAAGCACAAGGTAACAATTATTCCAAAGCCTTGCCTTCTTATACTTGTTTTTTGGAAGATCATAGAGAAAAACATGGGGAAGGAAGAAGAATAAAAGAGATTTTGGCAAAGATCTCTCAAATGAAGAAAAGATTTACTTAATCTGCGAAGTGCCAAAATGTTCTACAAAGAATTCCATAATGGACCTTATATTGTGGCTTGTATTGTGAAAAAGTATGTTGATTTCAACTCTATGTCGGATATCAACTTGATAAGTTCTTCAATTTCATTCAACTCAGAGAATTTGCATGTGAAAAAATTTCCTATTTCTCAAATATGGTGGCTATGTTCTACACAAATTTGAGAATAAAAAAGGATCCTCTTACCTTGTTCTTACTGGTCAAGGGAACCATGATTACTCTGGGTGAAGTAAACAGTCCATTTTTATGATATGAATATGGCCTCCTTGGGTAGAAAATTGAACTGTGATATCTTTGCCAACACATGAGCTCTGGGGGTGAGACAGTTGATGGGAAAAGAGTTCTTATTTTTGTAGAATTCATCAATTCTAACCCCAAACAGCATACTTAAAGCTTCATATTTATTCCAACCAAGAGAAGAGAATGTCTTACCAAAAATACGTGGTCTTGTAGTAGAAATACCCAAAATTTTTCCCTATTTCACTTCACCCAGAGTAATCATGGTAACCTTGACCAGTGAGAACAAGGTAAGAGGATACTTTTTTATTCTCAAATTTGCGTAGAACATAGCCACCAGATTTGGGAAATAGGAAATTTTTTCACATGCTAATTCTCCGAGATGAATGAAATTGAAGCACTTATCGTGGATAGGCCAAAATAGAGTTGAAATCAACATACCTTTTCACAATATAAGGTCCATTATGGAATTGTTTGTAGAACATTTTGGCACATCGCAGATTAGGTAAATCTTTGCTTCATTTGAGAGATCTTTGCCAAAATCTCTTTTATTCTTCTTCCTTCCCCATGTTTTTCTCTATGATCTTCCAAAAAGCAAGTGTAAGAAGGCAAGGCTTTGGGAATAATTGTTACCTTGTGCTTCTTCCTGCTGATGCTTGTGATGAAGAGACGCATGTTGTCTTCATTGAGACCAGAGACGATTGGGCGAGGCTCGGACATTTTCAAGAAGAAAAATTGGGGAATTTTTGAAGGAGAAGATGAAGAGATGAGGAATTAAGTTTATCTAAGTAGATGTGGGCTAGGAAAGTTGTAACTCTTCGGTTTTAAGGAAGCTTGGACGAAATAATTTGGAGAAGCAATAAATGAGGTTAGGTGGTCCACAACACTTTATGGTTTCAGAAAAGTAATTAAGTCAAATGAGTCAAACTAGACTGGTAGAATGGATATAGGTGGTGGGATCTGCTGGTAGAATGCCTAAAATAACAATAACTTAAAAAAATTAGTAATTACAATTATTCTAGTGTGTAAATGCCAAATTTTACGAATATTGCAAATTGTTCAGTAGGCAAAGGTTTAGTGAAAATATCAGCAAGTTGATTATGGGTATCAATAAATTTTAATAAGATATCTCGACATTTAACATAATCTTAAATAAATTTTTTTGATAAGTTAATTACACTAGTATTATCATATAATATACTAGTTGTATCAAATTGAACAACATAGTCTTGCAAAGTTTGCTTCATCCATAAAATTTGTGCACAACATAATCCTACGGCAAAATACTCTGCCTCTGTTGTAGAAAGTTTAACATAATTTTATTTTTTTACTAAACCAAGATACAAGAGAATGGCCAAAAAATTAACACTTCCACTTGTACTCTTTCTATCAGTTTTACTTCCGAAAAATCAGCATTACTATATCCCAACAGATCAAAACTAGCATACTTAAGATAATATAACCCAAAATTTAAAGTGCCTTTAACATACCTAATAATTCATTTTATAGCATATAAGTGAGAGATTCTTTTGATGAAGCTTGAAATCGTGCACAGAGACAAACACTAAACATGATATCTAGTCTACTAGTAGTTAGATAGAGATGACTACTAATCATACCTCTGTAGAGTTTTTCATCTACATTCTTACCATTTGTATCTTTGTCAAGTTTGGTGGAAGTACTCATTGGAGTAGACATCTCCTTTGAGTTTTCCATCATGAACTTCTTTACAAACTCACGAGCATGCTTTCCTTGATTGATAAAGATTCCATCGTTTTCTTGTTTGATATGCAAACTAAGAAAGAAACTAAGTTCTCCCATGAGACTCAATTCAAATTCTTATTGCATTCTTTAGAGAAATCTTCACAAAAAGTTTCATTAGTAGAATCAAAAATAATATCATCAATGTAAATCTGGACTAGCAAGAGATCTTGGTCAACATGTTTGATTAAAAAATTAGTATCAATTTTCTTTTTAGAAAAATTATTTTTAATAAGAAATTTTGATAATTTTTCATACCAAACATGAGGTGCTTGTTTTAAACCGTGTAAAGCCTTTTTCAATTTGAAAACATGATCCAGAAAAACAAAATCTTAAAAACTTGGAGGCTGCTCTACATAGACTTCCTCATTCAAAAATCCATTCAAGAAAGCACTTTTGATATCCATTTGAAATAATCAAAAATTTTAAAATTTGCATAGGCTAGAAGCATTCAAATCACTTCTAATCCAGCAACGGGGCAAAAGTCTCATCAAAATCTATGCCCTACTCTTGATTGTATCCTTGGGCTACAACTCGAGCTTTGTTTCTTGTAACAATGCCACTTTCATCCAGCTTGTTACAAAAACCCATTTGGCGCCAATGACAGAACAATCCTTGGGTCTTTGTACAAGATCTCAAACATGATTTCTGTCTAAATTATTCAACCTCTTGCATGGCCAAAAATCAAAATTCATCATTCAAGACTTCATTAATATTTTAGTTCAATATGAGATAGAAAAACCAATGTGAACATTCATTTAGAGCTTGAGAGTGAGTTTTTACCTGTCTTGATATATCATCTATACTCAAGTCAGTTGGATGATCTTTAATTGTTTTCAAGACTTAAACAGTTCTGAATAGGATGTATTTGAAGTTTCAATATGATCTGAAGTCTCAGATTTCTATTCATCAGAAGTTTATTCACTGCTGGTAGGATTAGAATTGCTGCTGATAGGACGATTCTACAAGAATCTCTGGAACCTGAAATGTCTGCTTCTTTAATAATCTTTGAAATATGAGGGTTTGTCCCATTAAAGCTCACATGCATGGATTCTTCAACGTTTAATAAGCGATTAATAAACACTCTATAAGTTTTACTAGAAGAAAAATAGCGATTTTGAATC
Source organism: Agave tequilana (assembly GCA_038442645.1). Classification (NCBI taxonomy): domain Eukaryota; kingdom Viridiplantae; phylum Streptophyta; class Magnoliopsida; order Asparagales; family Asparagaceae; genus Agave; species Agave tequilana. Next base: position 200,028 of record JAVJIF010005664.1, read on the forward strand.
AAATTTACCCAAATTATCTTTGGTATTAAAAATAAAGCACTTACATCCAAAAACTTTGAAATATGATATATTTGAGATTTTACTAAAGAAAACTTCATTAGGTGTCTTTTTCAAATAGAAAGAATAATAAAACGTTTCAAAACATAGCAAGTGGTGTTAACCACTTCCGTCCAAAAATTTTTTGGTAAAATAAATGAGTTTAACATAGTGTGCGCTATTTCTTGCAAATTCTATCTTTCATCTCAACAACGCCATTTTGTTGTGGTGTTTTTGGTGCCAAAAAGTTTGTGTAATTCCATGATCAAGACAAAACTCAATGAAATTTTCATTTTCAAATTCACCACCTTGATCACTACGAATTTTGATAATAAAATACCCAAATTTTTCCCACCCTTTTGCAAATATGTTTAATGAAATTAAAAGCTTCACTTTTATGATTCAAAAAAAACCCCATGAGGTCTATTTTATATGCTATATTTACACTGACTAACTTCAATCTACCTCATTTTATCTTGAGCTCTATGATAATACCCCGTTAACAACTCAAATTTTCTTATTCGTTAACAAGGTGGTTACATATTTTGAAATTGAGCTTGGGACTGAAACCCCCTCTCTGGGCAAAGAAAGCTTTGGTCTGCTTCCATTAACAGAATGTTTCTTCCCTGAGATGATTTTAATAAAATCATGAATGGTGAAACCAAGGCCGAGAAAGAAGCTAGGTTGAAGAAGACTCACCATAGGAAAATACTAGGGGAAAAGAAAGAAAGCTGATATTAAGGAAGAAGACACTGTCCCTGTAAGTTTTGATTCTGAAGAGAAAATTAGTAGAAAAGCAAACAAGAGAGAATACATCAAATTGAGAAAGGAACTTAGTGAGTTGAAGGATAAATTCAACCACTTCAGGAGGACTGTCAATGATGATTTATCTGAAATTGTAGTTTGTCTAAAAAAATCACTAAAGACAAGTCATCAGACGCTAGCCTTACTTAAACACGAAGGTCACGTTTCAACTAAAATGTGAACTTCGCGTCCAAAGAAAAAACAGGGACTTCAGATATGAGTCTGAGTAACTCCGCATCTTACGTGGTTCTGAGCAACCACGTGTCTCTCACGGGTCTGAGCAACTCCGCGCCATGCGTCTCACGTGGGTCTGAGCAACTCCAAGTCACGCTCCAAATACGGGTCTGAGCAACTCCGCGCCCGCGTTTTCAAGAAGCAATGCGAGGTCCGCATCCAGTGCGAGACCTTTTTTCTGTCATAACTGATCCTCATTACTGGGTCAATTAGTTCCCCACGTAATGGGGAGTTAATCCCAATAATGGAAGAATTTCAGGGGATAATAATATCCCTATGACTCCCTACAAATAGCCTGAGGAGCTATAACATAATGGGGCCAGTGAAAAAAGAGAAGAATTTGGAGAATTGAGAGCTGAGAATTCTCAAGCTAAAGGCTTCTTGTTTCCTCTTGCTTTTTTTGGGAGAGAGAAAGAAAAGGAGTAATCAGTGGATTCTAAACACTTAGTGTGTTAAAAATAGATCTCCCTCCTGATTGACTTTTGAGAGTATCCTTAAGAGAAGCTTGGCATTCGGTCCGTCAACGGAGAACAAGAATCACTCCCCATTGCCGCACGAAAATTCCAGCCTTAAACAAAGAGGAAAATCATATCTATTTACCTCTTTTGTAATTGGAGTTATTCTGCTGTAACTTTTCAGCCACTCAAAGAAATTTTACGTCAAGCCAACCTTTCCGATCAAATAAAAGATGGCGACTCCACTAGAGACTACTTTCTCTACCGACGAGAATGTCATAGCGCAATCTGATGTCCAACTTCTTGGCAAGATGATGGAATCCCTCGTCTTTGAATTCATCAAGGAAAGTTCGAGGAATTTCCTTCCTTAGGCTCCGCCAGTCCCAAGACAATGCGACAATACCGCAAAGTCTCTTTAGAGACTCGCTCTCAAATCTCTTCGGAGATTACTCCAAAAGTGGCCTGCACCAATGATCACAGTGCAAGCGGTGCCACTTCTGAAGAGGCTCTAAAAACCTCTCGTGCAGCCTATGCAGCTCGCATCAACGTTTCTCAAGAGACCCGTAGGGCCAGTGCGTCGGTGCATGATCAAAGTGATGGTGAAGATCAATTCTGCAATCCTTCTTCTCTCTAAACACTACAATTTCAGGTTGCCGGGGGTTCCCAATAATCCTTGCGACTCAATTAGAATACTGAATGTCAACGAAAGCATCACGTACGTCGACAGCAAATCAAAGATTCTGCAGAAGTCATCTATTTTGTAGATTCAAAATGCAAGGTTCACACACGCCTCCCTCTCAGGCAACGTGAGGTCCGCGTCCAACATGAGACCCGTGTTCAACCTACCCCAAAATGTGAGACCTGTGTTCTGTCAGTTTCAGAATGTGACTCCCGCGTTTCTAGTCCTAAATGCGAGATTCGCGTTTTGAGGCAAACTAAGCCAACACCAGAAGCTCGCGTTTCTACTTCAAAATGCAAGATCCGCTTTCTGCCTACTTTAGAACGTGAATCCCTCATTTTTAACTATAAATGCAATGACCGCGTTTCAGCATGACGCGAGGTCCGCGTTCAACAAAGAAACACGAGACCCACATTCAAAATGGCATGTCTTCAAGGCATATAAAGCCAAGATGCCTTCACCCCAAGGGCAAGGCTAGTTGCTCAGACGTTCCCTCAACGGACCTGAGGGACTACCTGACAAGGAAGAGGAGCATCCATTAAATTGCCCCTCAATGTCACTATGAGTAACTCATCCTAGGAGTATTCTCTGATTACCATTGCGGCTTTATGATAAATAAACCTTCGATTTTTAGCTAGTTGTCAGCGGCTTCAAACTCAGCCAAGAGATGACGATCTCGGAAGAAGAAATCATTCTCCGACATTGAGTACCCAGCAGTGACTGCAAACATGATGGGGCCGAGTTCCACACCAAGTAAGTCCAAAGGGAGGCAATTGGCTGCTGGTTCAGAGGAGTCAGATGCTGATCGGTCTCCAGGTTTGAAGGATGCTTTTGTCGAGCCTGAAGGGGTCTACCGACACACTCAGACTCGCATGGAAATAACCGCCCCAGTCGACTACAGTCTATTGGCCAGGGGGATTGAGGTGAATGATGAGCACTCTGCCATCATCGATCTTGATCTTCAAATTTCATTTTGGGGACAACCGCCTTTGTTTATATGGCAGGAACTCCCAAGGAGGTGGCCAAATGATTCGAAGAGCAGCCCCGAGTCCAAAGAGAAAAATTTGGTATGATTCGAACTCAGTGAGAATCTATCGACACCCTTATGTAGATGCTATCACAACTGCGTAAGGACAAAAAGAAATCGAAAGGTAAAACTTCTTCTAAGAAGTCTAAAGGCAAACGGAAGGAAGGGTAGAACTCATCTTCTACATATACTGAGAGTGAAGAGTTTTTCAACTCTGAGCCACCCAAATCTTCATCTGAGGAGGAGGATAACTTAGAGAACGGGAGCAGTCATTCAAAGAGGATGAGAAAATTGAAGCAAAGCCTCAAGGCCCTCGCAAATCGAGGCAATCTCCAAGACGTGGGGATAGTCCGACCCTAACTAGCAGAGTGGGACATGACTTCTTACCCTCTTAAGTTCAAGGCACCGACCCTTCATACTTTCAATAGTAAAGGGTCGCACACATCTACTACTTCAAATTCCAAAATAGGAATGTAGTATCGAACGATGCCATCATGGCTCATTTATTCATTGGCACTCTTAAAGGGGTTGCCTTTGAATGGTTCATGAAACTTCCTGTGGCTCGATTAAGACATGGGCCGACCTCGAGAAGTTGTTTCTAACTCGTTTCTTTGAAGACGATACAGAAATTTCAGGGCCGACTTTCCTTGCAGTAAGCAAAAGAAAGGAGAGTCCATCAAACATTCGTCGAGAGATTTCAGAGCATGGTACTCTGTTGTCTCAGTGGCATGATCCAGTCTACACTGGTTGAGACGTGTCATCATAATCTGTAAACTTTCCTACTCGCTCAAATGGGAGTAGCGAAATGTCGCACATGGAAGAAGTTAGTGCTACAAGGCAAATAGGCGGAAGAGATTGTCGTCAGGGTCAGGGCTGAAGAAAAAGATAGCAAACCAAGACCCGGCAAGCCAATGCAACGTGCCCGAGAGTTATCTTCTCAACCGAGAAGAAGAGATACTCTGGCAACGGAAGTCAAGTCACCTTCAAGATCCAGTTAGTCAGAGAAGGAATGGCTCTCGGCGAAGAACGTTCCAATAAACTATACTCCTTTAAGGATGAGCATGCAGTCTCTTTGTTCAAGTTACTCCAAATGAGTAATAGACTCAAATTCGGAGATCAGACATCCTAAAGAGGTAGGGAAGACTGATGATCTCAGCTACTATTTATATCACAGGATGCTACGGCACCCTACCAAGAATTGCTACACCTTTAAAGATGTGCTATAGGCTCTGATCGATGCAGAAGTATTAAAACTCCATCTAGAACAGAAGAAGGTAATGACCAACATGACAACCTCATCACCTATTCAATTTAGACACAACCTCCCGCTAGCGCCAACCGGAGTAGTTCCTATCACGAAAGGGAAACTAAGAGTGATCAATATTGATCCTCACAACCAGAAGGAGAAAGGCCTCATTCCAGTGCCTACTTCTCAAGGGGAAACAATGTGGGTCCACCCTGATATTGTTCAAAGCCAGCAACGGACGACTGTCCCAAATAAGAAGTCTAAAAATAAGGTCAAAGCATCCTCTAGAATTGTGATGAGTTTTCTAGGAGAGAAACCAAGGAAGATGCTGTCTCCCTTACTAGTTCAGAAGATAAGGAATCCGCCTTTGCTACTGACAAAGGCACACCTTCCACATCAAAGACTCGATTAGTACCTGAAACAGTATAGCGATCCGATGGTAAACTCCCCACAGTTAGCTGAGGAGACAAATGAGCAGTCCACAAAGCCATCCGTGAAAAAGCAGAAAGAGCTTCTATATGTCAAAGCTCTTTAGAGAAATGGTGTAGGACCTTCATTTTGATGTCATGGCTCAAATAGCCAATATCCCTGCTCGAATTACTCTATGAGCTTCTAAGGCTTTCCAGGTCTACAAGGAATTCTTTAAGAGAAGTATTGGTAGATGCAGAGATTTTGGTGACCCAGAATCCTGTTATATATGGAGAGGAAGACGGCAACCATTGCCACCATACCTCGAAGCAATTTTCCTGCATCACCATCACCCTAGAAGACATGCAAGTTAAAGAAAAGCATGATAGACCCCTATATTACACAGGATATATCAAATCATCTGAAGTGAGCCATATTTAGGTTGATCCGGGATCCGTGTTGTGCATCATGCCCGCAGGGTCATGCAACATTTGGGGATCCCCACCCACCGGTTAAGTGCCATTCAGACAACCATCTATGGCTTCAATGCCAATGGTACACGCCTGATAGAGAAAATCAAACTCAGGTGTCAAATTGGGGACCTGAAATCTGAGGTGACATGTTATGTCATTGAAGCTGACACCTAGTACAATCTGCTGCCGGGATGACCTTGGATTCACCACAACGCCATCGTCAAATCCACTCTTCAAGTAATGAAATATGTTGGTGAAGATGGAAAAGTAAGAATGTTGATTACCAAAAGACATCCGTTCAAAGGAGTTGAGAATTATTTTACTGATTTCCACTTTTATCAAGATTCTCTTGAGACTGATGAGAATCCATACCTGAAAGAACCCGACTCTGGCAACAAAGCAAATACAGAGCGAGAAGAAGATGAGTGTCTCTGGGAAATAAATTTTCTTGTAATGAGCATTGATAAGTTCGATTTCGATACCACCACCAATGTTGAAGGTGAGTGGTTTATCGATGAAGATTTAAATTTAGCTTAACTTTCTGCATTAGCTTCTGATTCTGTACTGTCAGACACCAGTACTGACGTGGGCAGTGATCCTTGGTAAGCAATGAATGCTTTGACATCATTGCGTGCACCAATAAAGTTATCTCTCTTAGTATACAAAAATATTAGAGGCACACACAATACTCTCTTTAAAGTACCAGCCAAGCGAAATGGTCAAAAGCCGATTATATTCGGGCAGATCAAAACCGAGCGCTTAGCTTGTGAAAGCTCAGGGTGTAATTCTGAGTCTCCATAATTCTTCCACTATGGACAAAAGTCATGTCACATGATGGAAAGAATGGGGTATGATCTTACCAAGAAACCAGTCCTAAATTTCGACAAAGTAAAACGTGCACTACTTCGTTCATTTGTACTGAAAGGCAAAGACCCCGATTACTACCACAAGACCCGAAGTGGACTCGGTTACTTAACTACACCAGTCTCATCTGATCTCGAATCTAAAAAAGAGGTTTATCATGACATCTCACCAACAGTGTCGTCGTGAGACTCAGATGTCAGTGTCAGTGATATTTTCAAAAGTCTCTCAGTGAATATGGTATCAAGCAACCATTTGAAAGATGATGGAGAAGTTAACTTTAAATATGAAGAATTAATCCAGTCAGACTCTGATCTATGAATTAAATACTTAAATACTCTTTAGGATATACGCTTTGAACAACGCGAACCATCTACTAAGGATAAAGTGACTCAGATAAATCTTGGAGATGAGGCTAATCCCAAGCCCATCTTCATAAGCGAGAACTTGTCACCTTTCGAGAAAGAAGACCTAATACAACTCATAAGAGAGTATATAGATGTCTTTGCTTGAAATTATGATGACATGCCCGGGCTCGATCACCAGATTGATATGCATCGTCTCAACATCAACCTCAATGCCAAACTAGTCAAATAGCAGCAATGGCAGTTTCGTCCCGAGATCATGGAAGCAATCAAATCAGAGGTCGAAAAGCTCATAGACTTAGGTTTCATCATGTAAGAGTAACATGCTTAGTGGGTGGCCAATATCGTTCCTGTTCCCAAAAAGAATAGAAAGATCTGAATTTGGATCGACTACCGTGATCTAAATGCCGCCTGTCCGAAAGACGAATTCACTCACCCGATCACGGATGTTATGATTGACAATATGCGGGCTTTTGAGACAATGTCTTTCATGGATGGCTTCTCAGGGTATAATCAAATAAAGATGTACCCTGAAGTTGAAAAGCACACATCTTTTAGGATGTCTTTGAGAGTATACTGCTACATAGTAATGCCCTTTGGCTTGAATAACGCTGGTGTAATATATCAATGCACCATGAATGCGATCTTTCATGAGCATATATGCAAGATCGTAGAATTCTATGTTGATGATATCGCCGTAAAAAGCTGTGACAAAGGCGATTATCTTGTAGACTTGAAAAGAGTGTTTGACATCATGTAGGCTCACCAGTTGAAGATGAACCCGACTAAATCCATCCCAGGGGTAGCCAGTAGCAAATTCCTTGGATTTATTGTTACGTCCAAAGGAATTCACCTGAATCCAGAGAAAGTCTGCGCCATCCAAAAGATGCAACCTCTAAGAAATTTTAAAGAATTCAAAGGCCTACAGGGATGAATGGCATATATCCAAAGATTTATATCGAATCTTTCAAGATGGTGCCAACCCTTCACGAAGGTAATGAAGAAGAGAGTCTTATTTATTTGGGACAATGCTTGCCAAGAAGCATTCGAAAAGGATCAAGGAGAATTTCACACACCCGCCCATTCTGGTGGCTCTAGTATCAGAAAAATCTTTTCTGTTATATGTTCGAGCGATAGATCATTCCTTGGGAGCTTTAGCTTAAAACAACAGTTAAAACCATGAACAGACAATCTACTATTTAAGTAGAACAATGATTGGGGTGGAGAACCTTTACAACCCAATCGGGAAAGAATGCTTAGCGTTAGTATTTACTGTCTAGAAGATGTGACACTACCTTATGGGGCAATGCATTCAGGTCATCTCCAGAGTTAATCCTCTGCGATTGCTCATGACAAGACCATCTTCGCTAAACTGCAGATTAGCGAAATGGGTCATATTGCTTTCACAATACAAGATGCAATTCATACCACAAAGGCGATCAAAGGGCAATCTGTGGCAGATTTCCTAGCCGATCATCCTGTTTTAGGAACTCCAAAACTTTATGAAGATCTCTCAAAGTGATTGCAGAAGTTAATGTCATAAACGCCTCCTCAGAAGAACAAGTGTGGAAACTATTCTTCGACGGAGCGTCAAGGATGAGTCCAGAGGGAAATATCATCACGGGTGCGGGGGTTAGACTTATATGCCAACATAATTATGTGATCCCTTGTATATTCTTGTTAATTGAGTCGTGTTCCAACAATATCTGAGAATACAACGCTCTCTTAATCGGGATACAACTTGCTAAAGAGATTGGAGTCAAAAATCTCGAAGCATATAGTGATTCAAAGCTCATCATCAACCAGGTTCATGGGGAGTAGGAAGTCCGACATGAAGACTTGGTGCCCTATCACAACGCGACCATTGTCATGGCAAAGAAGTTTGAAAACTTTTATATTGACCATGTACCGTGGCAGCAAAATGCGCATGCAGATGCACTGGCTTCTCTTGCCACTTCAGTTGCCCTTCTAGCTGGACCCATGGACATAATACTTGTCTACAGTCATGACTTGTGCTATTGTAAATTCGTCCTTGAAGATAGTAGAACCCCAAGAGGAGACCTTCAAGTAAACAGGTTCTTGAGACTTTGTACAAAATCACCATCTCCTTCTATCTACCACTTTTAGTGATTCTTTTACATTGACTTCATCTTGTAAAGTATGTTGCCTGATGACCCCAAAGAGGCAGCTGCTATAAGAAGGAAAGCTTCTCGATTCTATTACAATGCGATCATGCGAACATTGTATCACTGATCGTACGATGAAATCCTACTCCGATGCCTTTCACTGAAAGAGGCAAAGGAGGCACTCAGAGAAGCTCATGACGGTGTGTACGGAGCTCACTAGCCTGGCCCTAAGCTCAAAGACTGGCTTAGAAAACTTGGCTAGGCCAAAGATGATCCTTGACGCATCGCCTATGCTAAGCAATGCCATGTGATTGAGTTTCTACCTGCACAAAATACAGAATTTCAGAACTTTATAATAGAATATGCAAGTACTCAATAATACCGTGATAGCAAGTGGCTATGCAGGTCATGATCCACAAGGAGGGACTAGCGATGGAAGCTTTAATAAGTCTTCTTTTAAGTTACTTGAAAATGGTTAAAGTTCTTCTTTTAGTTCCTGTTAAAAAAAAGGAAAAAATAGTTTGTATTAAGTTAAGAAGAAAGTGGTAGATAGAAGGAGATGGTGATTTTGTACAAAATAAGTGAAAAATATTAGAGATTTGATGATGGAGGTGATCTAAACTAAAAATTATAAGAAAGGAAGAAAAACTAAAAGAACTTACCTACCTCTTCCAGTTGAAGACTTATCTTGGATCGTTGGCACGTTTACCTTGCTTTGGAGGCGATCAATGCATAATCTATAAGATCGAGCTCAATCCCCATTCGCATTATATAATCAAGATGAAAAAGAATGAAATGATACAAAATCTTGAGGAGAAAATCATCATCATGTAATATCAATGGCAATCACACAACACGGCTATACAAATGCTACTAGATTCACACTTGGATTCTCATTAAAAACCAAAAGAGAAAAAGTAGAAAGAAGAAAAAGAAAAAAAAAATAAAGAAGAATATAAACAAGTTACCTTTGATTGCTTGTAGAAATGACGAAAGAAAGGAGGAGGTTACATCAGTGTCCTCTCAACATAAATCTCTCTCCCTTACTAACATGAATCTCAGTCTAACCTATGCTTACAAAGAAATAAAAGTTACATGAAAAGAAAAATAAAAACCTAAACTAAACTAGAATAAAAACTAGCCTAAGTATCCTTCTCTGTCTAATCGTTCTATGTACACTGAGAAATCTCAGTATTTATAGATAAAAATCAAAAGGGGAAGATCATCTGAAGATAGGGGGAGCTAACGCTCCCCCTGATTCCAGAGATAGCCAAAGAAATGCGGCTTTGGCCACGTTTTCGCAGCCCAGGTGTGGCCAGGTGGCCACACCGGGGGTGTAGATCCCAGGTTTGATAATAATTTTTTATCTACTACTGAATTTTCATATTTGATTTCTGGATTTGATGAAACCGCCTTTGATCTTTGGCTTTAACCACTTGATTTGTGAAAATCTATTTTAAGTGATTGTTCAACTGATTTTATCTTCTTTTATTTGCCTTGATTTGCCTTGATCCTTGATTTAAATTAATTCTAAATTAAATTAGAATTTTGATGGGCTTTTGGGCTCATTTTTCTTCCCTTTCCTATAGTAAAGGCCTGCATATAATTTAGACAATAGATAGGATTAAAAATATAGTTTATTAAATAATAAATATTAAAATATGACATTAAATATGCAGTATCAGTGATCGATCACACCTCAACATCTATCTTTTGCTCGTCCTCGAGCAAAACATTAAAACTAAACCTAAGAAATTATCAGTCAACTTTCGATGGTCACGCGATTACACTGAGCATGTGCAACAATCTGTTAAACCTCTAGGTTTCTCCTAGAGACGAGTTTTATCTCGTGAGGTTTTCAGTGAGTTACACCCACAAAATCTATAAAGAAAGAGAAACAAAGTGTTAGTATTTGAAAACACATTTTGAAAGAGAAAAATATTTGAAGTATTAATGTAAAAATCAAGTAATCTATAATTATTTAGGATTATGAAAACTTAGTCATTCCTAATCTTGCTCTCTATTCAAAAGTTTGTCATCAACCAAAGTAAGGAGTAAAATTTTATTCCTCATCTAGTCTATTATCTTACCCTAAGTCATATGCACTTTGTGATCCTGAAAATTTGACTCGGGGTTCTTTAAACTCTTATGCCTTATTTTTTCTTTTTTTTATATTTTTGGTGGTATTATTTCTTAGTTCTACTAGGCTTTTAAATCTGCCCATGTAACGAACTTTTAGTCAGTGACACCCAAACCAGACGGTCTTAGGGTACCAGGTGAGAAAACACCCCAAGGACTTAAGGACTCGAGCAAACAAGGCCATAAAACTAAGGATTTTATTATATAGACCGCTTTTATGTGTGAATACTTATACTTTATAAGGCACAAATGCCCAACTTAATTAGAGAATTTTTTTAATATATCTATATTTTTTAAGCCATAAGGATCTTTGTTTTTAAACCCTAAGTGTGTAAGTGTATAAAGTATGCAAATTTCATCAAGGTAAAAATCAAGATTAAATTACTTTTTCAGATTTTTTTTTCTTAACACTAGAAATCTAACAAATAATTTTACTTTGACTAAGTATAAGAAATCCTAATTATGATTCTTCGTTTCCTTAAAATTAACTTAATTTCTTACAAAAAATAGGTCAAATTTTTTCTATTTTCAAAAAGTTTTAAAAACAAAGAAAATGTTATTTATTTTAGTTTTTAATAAAAAGAAAATCTAAGTTTTGTTAAAATCCTTCCTCACACTTATCTCATGCATTGTCCTCAGTGTGAATGAACGTATAAATACATGAAAAACAAGAAGGGCAACGAAAATATTACCTTAAGATGGTGGTTTCGGTGGTGAGCGGATTGGATCAAGTGTTGCTACCCAATCAAGATAATGTAGTGGTTCACTAAACCCACCTTTATTGACTTCTTTTCTATGTACATAATTACAATCCCCAATATGAATAGGATCATGAAAGATACTATCATGAAACTTATTCCCTTTACATGACCAGTCTTGAAAAATCATCACTGAGTCATTATAGTCAATAAATATGTCCAATAAAAGAATGTGACTTGGTTGAATGATTGACTTGGATTCAAGAGTAATAGGTTCGGGAACAATTACTAACTTAGAAAAATCAACTTTGAGTTCGAGAGTCAGTTTTGGTTCGAGAGTTGAGTCCATATGAAAAATTAAATTCACATTCTTTTCCCATCAATGGAATGTGACTATCCTAATTTGGTGATTCAATTTCTAGATCTATGAGTATGGGAATAAATGTTGGCTCCAAAAACTGGTCCAAATTGGGTAATGATACCGAAATCCACATAGATTCAAAGATGAAAACTGAATCACAAGGTTGGGGATCGGGGTCACATTCACATTCAAGTTCAATCTCATTAAATAGAGAAGTTGCCAATTTGTCCAAAGTTTAGAATTGGTTAAGTTCAAATTTGTGTGATAAAATTGAGTCTTGATCAAAGTCTCAAAGACACCAAGATTCTTCATTTCTATCAATATGGTTAGGGTAATTGGAAATGGTCAAACATTTGTTACGTAGAGTTCCCTCATGCTTTTCTTTCATTATATTGATCAATGACTCATTTATGCTTCTAACCTGTTGACAGATTGGTTAAAATTATTTTCGGATTGAATCAGATTTTTCATACTCCTATCTGAGTTCATAGGTTCTTCTCCTTATTATGGGACTTGGAACATAGAGTAAAGATCTTAGATTTAGGAGTCTTTTGGGAATTGTGAGTCCATCATTTTTATTTTTTGGGACTCAATCATAGCTTCTATACTTTTCATAGCCTCAGATTTTTCTTCTATGGGTTGATCATGACTAGAAAAATTAGAAGCTGAATGTTGGAATGGTGGTTGACAATATGACTCAGAAAAATTGTATCTCCATTGACTCTGTGAAAAGTAGTGATGATTGTTCTAGTCTTATTTATAATATTGAGACTGGGGCATGTATTGATTTGGATAAGATCAATCAGACACACTTGGTTGGTTAAAATTATGATATGCCAGGTTGGTAATATCTGAAAAAGAGGTTGGGTTATAATATGAATTACCATTAAAATTGAAAAAATTATTGTTATAAGTCATATCACAAAATAAATGTCAAAAACAAACAAAGAAAAACAAAGAAATAATCAAACAAAAGAAAAATCTAACCTAAGTTAGTGTAGACCTTAGACCTAGATGACTCCTAACTGGTTAGGCTGTCCACGAGAGGGATATTGCAGAACCTGACCAAAAGTTAATCGGCCAGATCGGGACAAGATTGGTAGGAGCTATCTGCGCAAAAAGCAACGGGCCTAATTAAGCCAAACTACCCGCTTTTGGGGCCCCTCAATCCCTGACCTTTGACACTGATTTGGCAAGAGTTAACTTCTAATAACTTCCCCCTTAGGACAGTCTTCTATTTAAGTCTGAGATATCTCTAGAGCCAATGTCTATTCAGTTTTAGTTAGGCTTGGGTTAGTGAGCAAGGAGATTGATTGAGGTCTAAGGGAGGGTAATGACTTTTCCATCTTATCTTGTTTAAGGATGTGCCCTTAATTCAGTTTAGTACAGTGTACAAGTATTTAGCAAAAAAGTAACACTCAAGTAATATTTCATACAAGAATGAACCTTATACTAAATGCTATGCACACATACCTTGGCTCCAGCACTCTTCGACAGTAAATAAAAAATGTAATGAAATAGACACGTGCCTAAATGCAAGTCTAAATATTTTTTAGCATTTATAAAAATAATTTATTGTTGAGGTTAGAAATGTATGTACAGTAAGTCAAATAAGAAAATAAATAACTGCATATATTTAAACTTTACAATCAACCAACTTGTAAAAAATACAGGCCAATGGTTCACTCAGATTGCCACAAGAATGCGATAAATCTAAGGGCTTTTGGGCTCTACTTTCTTGAGCAGAGTTCAGGGCCACTTATATGTCCACTGCAGCAAAAATTTTCTTGTTGTTAAACCTGTACACCAAGAATAGAGAACAAAGTTAATCAATAAAGTAAACAAAAAAGAGTTACTTACCATCCTTCCCCGGCAACGGCGCCAAAATTTGATTGAGTTTCTACATATACAAAAAATACAGAATTTCTGAACTTTATAATACAATGTGCAAGTACTCAATACTATCGCGATAGCAAGTGGTTATGCGGGTCAGGATCCACAAGGAGGTACTAGCGATGGAAGCTTTTAGTAAGTCTTCTTTGAAGTTACTTGAAAATGGTTAAAGTTCTTTTTTTAGTTCTTGTAAAAAAAAGAAAAAGTAGTCTATGTTAAGTTAAGAAGATAGTGATAGATAGAAGGAGATGGTGATTTTGTACATAGAAAGTAAAAAATAGTAGAGATTTGGTGATGGAGGTGATCTAAACTAAAGATTAAAAAAAAGGAAGAAAAACTAAAAGAACTTACGTACCGCTTCCGGTTGATGACTTACCTTGGATCATTGGCATGTTTACCTTGCTTCGAAGGCGATCAACGCATAATCCATAAGATTGAGCTCGTTCTCATTCACATTACATCATCAAGACGAACAAAATTAATGATACAGAATTTTGAGGAGGAGATCATCATCATGTGACATCGATGGCAATCATACAACACGGCTATACAGATGCACTAGATTCACATTTGTATACTCATCAAAAATCAAAAGAGGAAAAATAAAAATAAAAAAAGAACATAAAAACAAAAAAGAACATAAACAAGTTACCTAAGATTGCTTGTTGAAACGATGAAAGAAAGGAGGAGGTTACATCGGTGTCACTCTCAACGTAAATCTCTCTCTCTCTTACTTACATGAATCTCAGTCTAACCTATGCTTAGAAAGAAATAAAAGTTACATGAAAAGTAAGATAAAAACCTAAACTAAACTAGAATGAAAACTAGCCCAAGAATCCTTCTCTGCTAATCGTTCCCTGTACACTGAGAAATCCCAGTATTTATATGCAAAAACTAAAAAGGGGAGAGCGTCTGAAGATAGGGAGAGCTAATGTTCCCCTGATTCCAAGAGATAGCCGTAAAAATGTAGTTTTGGCCATGTTTACACAGCCTGGGTGCAGCCAGGTGGCCACACCATGGGGGTGCAAATCCTAGATTTGACGATCACTTTTCATTTGCTGCTAGATTTTTCAAATTTGGTTTCTAGATTTGACGAAACTCCTTTGATTTTGGATTTAACAACTTGATTTGTGAAGATCTATTTTAGCTGATTGTTCAACTGATTTTATCTTCTTTGATTTGCTCTGATTTGCCCTGATTCTTAATTTGAATTAATTCTGAATTAAAGCAGAATTCTGATAGGCTTTTGGCTCATTTCTCTTCTCTCTTCTTTAATAAAGGCCTGCATATAATTTAATAATAAATAGGATTAAAAATAGAGTTTATAAAATAATAAATATGGGAATGTGACAATAAATATGCAGTATCAGCGACCGATCACCATGCCTGTCCCATCTATGGTGACTTCGTCCATCAAGCACCGGGATATCTTCATCTGACGACCTTCTCAAGGCCGTTTGAGGTGTGGGGAATGGATGTTGTTGGACCCATCAGCTCTCCGACATCCAAAGGACATCACTTTATCTTCGCCATAATTGATTACTTCTTTAAATGGGCAGAAGCTATTCCCCTAAAAGAAGTAAAGATATCAAACGTGATCAAGTTCATCAAGTATCACATGCTCTACTGCTTTGCTGTATCCTAAATCATCCACGATAATGGACCCTAATTTGTCAGCCAAAAGCATTTCAAAGGTTCTGTAATAAATTTATAATCCAAAGTGTGTCATCAACAGCATACTTTTCAGCTACTTATGGCCTTGCAGAAGCTTTTAATAAGACTATTGGAAAACTTTTCAAGAAGTTAGTCTCGAAAAGTCAACGCGACTGGGACGATAAATTAGATGAATGTCTATGCTCTTATCGCACAATAGTAAGAACCCCGACAAAGGCCACGCCATTTTCTTTGGTGTATGGATGTGAAGCTATACTGTCATTGGAGATCCAGATCCCATCCTTGCGAGTTACCTTGACAACGAGGATGGAAGATGAGGAGAAGCATCTACTGTGTCTCCAAAAGTTGAAAGCTTTAGATGACAAATGTCTATAAGCCCAACAACAAATCGAGCTTTATCAAGGCTGAATTTTCAAAGCCTTCAATTAGAAATCAAGGAACGAATTTTCAAGAAAGGCGACCTTGTCTTAGCTGTCAGAAAACCCATGGTTATGATACACAACACAAAGAAAAATTCTAACCCAAATAGGAAGGACCATTTATAGTAGAGTCAGTCTGCTCAAATGGAGCATACTGCCTCATAACTCCAGACGGTGATACGCTCATGATCCTGACCAATGGCAGATTCTTAAAGAAGTACTATTCTTAACAGGACTTTTCTCATGATTAGATTAACACTACATCTCTGATCAAAGTCTCACCCTGATCAATCAGATGCATTAGGATTTGAAATCCAAGATGCTTGGAGAGCGCCAAAGAAGAGCTTCTTCCTTCAACGGATCGCATCACGGTCGATAGATGCCGAACCGACCAATTATTATTGACATCATGATGCATGATGTTAATATTGAAAAGACAAAGTTAGAAACTTCAGTTTTATCTTTGTCGTTTTTCTCATGATCAGGTTAACACTACACCTCTGATCAAAACCTCACCCTGATTAATCAGATGAATTAAGATTTGAGATCTGAGATGTTTGGAAGAGCGCCAAAGAAGAGCTTCTTCTTTCAACGGATCACTTCGTGGTTGATCAATGCCAAGCCGACCGAATATAATGCATGGTGTAAACATTGAAGAAAGGACAAAGGCAAAATGTCGAGTTTTGGTCTTGTCACTCTTCTCTAGTATATCTACGCACATCTAATGCCTCCGATGGCTAAAGGATAGAGAAAACTGTTGGCATTAAAGCCCAATGAAAAATTCTTGACAACTCATCATACTGAGAGAAATTGCATGACTAGCCCAAATCAAATGGTACATGGTAAAGGCATATCAAATCTATTAATAGCTGAGAGTTTGATAAAATTCCTAAGGGACCTGATCCAACCTTTCCTCCAAAATCCCTTACCCATTCATGAAATGGTTAAACTACAAAAAACTGTAATTGTTTTCTCAGCGAAATAATCACAGATCAAATATGTCAAGTTAACATTATACTTCTGGCATACCCTAATATTAAATTAGCATTATACCTCTAACAGTGACTCCCCTAATCTCCCTAGCGGATAAAAATTTTACTTATCAATTCTCTTCAATAGAGTGATGAACCTACCAAAATTGCTCAGATCGCAAAATTTTCCCGGTCAAATTAAAACCACACCTCTGGTCAAAATTTTGACTTATCAATTATCTTCAATAGTGACAAATCTAGAAAATTGCTCAAGTCATAAATTTTTCCGGTCAAATTAATACCATACCTCTGACCAAAATTGCTCATATCGCAATATAAATCCCTATCAAGTTAACACCACCTATGACAGTGATTCTCTCAATTTTTTCACAGAAAATGAGATATCCGATGCTAAGTTTAAATATCACATCTCTAACATCCATTTCATTGTTAAGTTAAATACTACCCCTAAGACAATGATCTTCCCTCGAGTTTTCTCATCGAAGCCAAAATGTAAAATGCTAAGTTAACATCACACCTCTAGCATTCACCTCGCTGTCAAGTTAATACTATACCTATGACAGCGATTTTCTCAGTTTTCTCAATAAAAATAAGAACCTCAAATGCTAAGTTAATATCACACCATTAGCATTCATCTCCTTGTCAAGTTAATATCATACCTCTAACAATTCAATTTACTTCATTTGCAAATCCTAACCCGTCACTTTAACATTACACCTCTGACGATAAAAATTTCCATAAATCCTCGGTGGATTTAAAGTTACTTGTTTTTTTCATCAATAAGGTAATAAATCCACAAAATTCATTCAAATCACGAATTCAACTCTCTGTCAAGTTAACATCACACCTTTGACAGTAACCTTTTCAAATTTCTTGATAGAATTTCTAAACTTTGAGTTGCTATGTTAATTGTCACCTCTAGCAATCAAAGGTAATCACTTTTATTTGTCTGATTTTCAAAACAAAAAAAAAATTAAGACAAGGCGAAGGCAAAATTATCACTTTTACATATATCAAAATTAAAAAGTGATACAGACACTCTCTTGTTTAATAAGATAGAGTGTTAAAAAAAAGGGGAATATGAAGTCATTCTTGGTCAGCGAGAGACTGTATTTGCTCCTTGAGACGTTGGATATCCCTTCAACGTGCCTTTTTCGACCGTAGCCAGGGCTTGGACTTGCATCTCTTCTTTTGACAAAAACTTCTTCGTAGTGAGCTACATGTTTAAGAAACTCTTTTGATAGAAACTGGTTTTGTGATCGGATTTTTCTACATGCAGAACGATTTTCTCTCCTCTGGAGAACAATGGTGTTCCTTGAGGTCAAAATGCAGTAGAAATTCTGATTCCACCCGACCAACTGGCATGGAAATCTTCCTCCCTCACAAGGTCATAATCCTTCACCTAATGGGAGATTTTGCCACCAGAAAATCATTCAATGTGCATGGATTCTTCATTGTTGTCACTCCTTTGAACAAGATCGGTGAACGGGGATCTGAGACCATATCGGTAATGTTCTCTTTTGCGTGACCTTTAAATGCATCATGCTCGCTGTGATTGCTTCCTTGAACAAGATTGGTGAAGGGAAGATCCGAGACCATACTGATCCCCTTCGATACTATCTCTGAAGAGAAGTTCTTATTTTTTGAGTAGTTACCGATCGAACGAACTTGCTGTTTTCTGTTTACTTCAATGAATGTAGCGAGCGTCTTCCACAGGTTGAAAGGGACAGTAGAGTCAGCACCATTAATATAGATGAGGTCTGTGAAAAGTAAAAAATCGAGGTTAATTTCGCAAAGACAAAAACATGTCAAGATATTGGAACTCAAGTGTAGGGCTCAATACATGGGACCTAAGCCCAATGATTGAAAACGCGAGGCCCACATGAAACCCGCATCTGAATGCTAGACTTAGAAAATTATCCAAGTCTTGAGACTCATATGTGAATCTTATGATGAACGAGACCCACGTTTAAGGTCTCAAAATGTGAAACTTGCTAGGACACGAAAATCGCATCAACAAGATCAAAACTTAGAGATCACCAAATCCGCGTTCTGCTTATCAACGCGAGAGTGTCACACAGCTTGTGAATTTTCAACCAACTGTTCAACTTCAAAGAAAGTTTTGAAAACTTCAAAGAGAAGTTAAGAGATATTGTCTCTTCATGTTCTAATGGCAAAAAATATTCTACTCACCAGAAATAGGGGCTTCCTGAGAAGAAAAACCACCCACAGTGGTCGACCAGTGGCGGCGCTCGAAGAATTAATAGTTTGCTTGGGTTTTCGAGCCATTTCAATGGTGAAATCTTTGGGAAAAATTGAAAAAAGCTCGGAGCTTTATGAGTATTGAGAAAACATAATAGCTTTAGATGTAGGTTTGATCAAAGATGATGAACAGTCAAAGTGAATTGACTGTTAAAAGACCCAGGTCATTTATAGGCCCTTCTGTGGCCGAGATACGCGGCGCGTATCTCGAACTCAATCTGAGCCATATATACATCCAACGTGGCACCTGCGTTCGCATCTAGAAGCATCCAACGCGATCTTCACGTTTTAAAAGTCGCGCGTCTCTACAACAATTGAGAGTCACGTCTCAACTTAACTGAAGTTCGCGTCGGCACTTGATCATCATGGCGGTCGCATCTATGAGAGTTGTGTTCTCTCACATATAAGGAGTATGCCCTGCTTCTACAATCAGATCAATAGTACACTGGCAAAAGTAATTGATAGCTCTACCCATTCAATAGTACACTAGCAAAGAAACCAGAGCTCATAAAAGTGCTAGACTAAGTTTCTAAGACACTTGTGATGATCTTCTCTGGAGGATTCAAATAGTTCAAAGTACACTTATGAAGGTCAGAATCAAGACAGGATCATACTCCAGGCATCTTGTCAGTTCAATCATGAGAGCCCAAAATCAACTGAAGTTCAAAGTAATTCGAAATTCGTCCCAGTCAATCACGGAGTGTCAAAATTTTGGAGGGAGTTCTGTAAGATGTCTAAAAAAAATCACTAAGGACAAGCCATCAGACTCGAGCCTCACTTAAACGTGAAGGTCGCGTTTGAACTAAAATGTGGACCTCGCGTTCAAAGAAAAAATAGAAAATTCAGACACGGGTCTGAGTAACTCTGTGTCTCATGGGTCTGAGCATCCACGCGTCTTATGCGGGTCTAAGCAACTCCATGTCACATGTTTCACACGGGTCTGAGCAACTCTGTGCATGCTCCAAATGCGGGTATGAGTGACTCTGCGTCTGTGTTTACAACAAGCAACGCGAGACCCGCGTTCTGCTATAACTGATTCCTATTACTGGGTCAATTAGTTCCCCACATAATGGGGAGTTAATCCTCATGATGGAGGGATTTCAAAGGATAATAATACCCCTATGGCTCCCTGCAAATAGCCTGAGGAGCTATAAAAGAAATGGGCCAGAAGAGAGAAGACTTTAGAGAATTGAGAGTTAAGATTCACAAGCTAAAGGCTTCTTATTTTCTCTTGCTCTTTTTTGAGAAAGAGAGAGAGAAGGAGTAATCGGTGGACTTGGACTCTAAACACTTAGTATATTAAAAAAAGAGCTCACTCTTGATTGATTTTTGAGAGTGTCCTAAAAAGAAGCTTGGCATTCGGCTGATGAACGGAGAGCAAGAATCACTTTCCATCCCCACATGAAAAACCCAGCCATAAACAAAAGGAGAATCATATCTTCTTCCCACTTTTGTAATCTGAATCATTCCACTATAATTTTTCAATCACTCAAAAAAATTTTACATCAAGCCAACCTTTCCGACCAAATAGAAATCAAATGGGATCTTAAAAGACTCTTCAAGAAGCTGGGCCATAAGTATACTGAGAGAGGTAACTCTCCAAGTTCTGATACTTTTTCTTATAATCCTAATCACTCTGATGACAGTTCTGATAGTAGGGATGATTCTGCTCTTGAGGACAATTCAGGTAAAGGGAAGAGGCCCATGACTAGGTCTTCCTCCAAAAAAAACCTGAAGTGCTATCTATTTTTATCTACTTGTCTAATACTCTTTCTATTGGCTTGTAATAACTATCACACACGCTTGCTTTTCTTTAACTGCTCTTATATTACTATCATACATTTTATGTTATGCTTGCTGTAACTTATCCATGCATGCTTTCCCCTTTAATTTTTTGCTAATGACAGAGGGGGAGATTTTACAAGTATAGTGTTGGCTGTTGTATGATTTGAGGATTAGATAACATACTAATATACTGATGATATATGCAGTCGATTGCATGATTTGATATTAGATAACATACTGATATATGCAGTATTGGTCGGATACATGTCAAGACTTGATTGTGATAATATGCAGATTTTAATTCACTTGTTACATATATCGGCATATCTTTGTGTACATATCAAAAGACAAAATTTGTTCATATTTAGTCACAAATATGTACACATATATAGTCACATGCACATATTATATGTGTACATATAGCGTCCACACAGGACTTCCTAAACAGGGAATCTCCACTGAGGATTTGGGCAAATGTAACTAGGAGTACACAACTCTCTCAAACAAATACAACCCTACACAAGAGGCAAGGCACTAAGCCACACAAGATCAACCTCACAATTAAGGGATAGGCACAAAGCCAAACAGCCACAACCACCTCTCACTAGAGGGTCTAGGCACTTAGCCAAACTCCAACGTCAATCACCTCTACACTTAGAGGGATACCAACACAACCTCCACAATCACCTCTCACTAGAGGGATAACAACAATACAAAGAAGGTTTACAACTCTAGGTGATCACAAAGACCACAAACAACTTTTTCTTACTAAAATAAGATTCTATAGATAGGATAGATATGATAGCTCAAGTGTGAGAAAATAAAGTATTTAGAACAAAGAAAAATACTTGGGAAAATCTCAAAATAGATATAAAAATTTAGATCAAAAACCAATTCCCAAAAGACTCTATTTTCTTTGAAATTCCAACACCTTAAAAAATAAATATAAATAAAACTTTTAAACCCAAAAAACTCTTGCTAAAAAATACTTGAAAGATAGGAATTTTTGCTCTTGGAATTCTTAGCTAAAACATCTCAAAGTAGTGGGTATTTATAGCCCACAAAAATTCTGCCCATTGGTAGCCAGGAAAGGTCAGAAATGATCTTCCGATCGACCGCTAGGTCGACCGGCCAACGGTTATTTTTATAACCATTGTGCCACCGGTCGACCGCACGGTCGACCGGGCCTGGAAATAAAGAGCAATGGCTCTTTGACCGGTCGACCGCCCGGTCGACCGGAACTGGATACACAGAGC
Organism: Agave tequilana; assembly: GCA_038442645.1. Taxonomy (NCBI): domain Eukaryota; kingdom Viridiplantae; phylum Streptophyta; class Magnoliopsida; order Asparagales; family Asparagaceae; genus Agave; species Agave tequilana. Next base: position 222,221 of record JAVJIF010005664.1, read on the forward strand.
AGAGCTCTCTGCCGGTCGACCGGGGCCATTTCAAGAGAGCAAAGCTCTCTGGGCGGTCGACCGGCCCACCGGCCCAAGATGGCGTGCACGCTTGTGCACGTCGGTCGACCGGAATGGTCGACCTACCTCTACAGCGGTCGACCGTCCGTTCGACCGGCAGAAGGCCAGTCTAGCTATTTAGGGATTTAAAAACTTGCCTTTTTATTATCAAATAAATCCCATAAAATTACATAAATTTTACAAAAATAAGTTCTTATTATATCTTTGAAATACAAATATGTGTGACTAAAATTCAACACATATTATAAACAATTTGAACCATTTTTGTGATATTAAAATTTGGCTTAAATACAAAATCGGTATTTTCCAAAAACCAAACTTTGAAATGGATATCTGATTTTTTTTCAAAACACATGTAAATACAAAAACATGATATTGAAACAACTTTGAAGCATATTGTATATGGATAGAATCCAATATACATATAAAGATTTATATCTATGTTTTTGACATGAAATCCAATATCGGTTAAACCGAAAAATCAAAACCAAATAAACTTTAAACTGAAAACTTGTGTGTGTGAACTTGAGCATATCAACACTATCTAATCTTTACGCAAGATATAAAATACTAAACTAAACAAACTGAGGTCTTCTTGTAGAACTCCTTCTCCAAGTCGACTCGATCCAAACACGATCCAAACGAGCTTGACTCAACCGAGTACTAGATGCAATCTTGACGCTCGAGCTCTTGAATCAACATGTGAAACCTCCAAAACTCCTTTGTTGAACCTAATCACCTACTAATTGATCAAATATCTAAATCTAAATATCACAAGATTATTAGTAAACTATAACTACATGAGTTAATCATCATCAAAACTAGAGTGAAGGGCCTCTGGGCCAACACTTTGTGAACTGTGAAGACTTTTGGGATATCAACTCAAACTTTGATGCCATTGATTTTTGTATAATTATTTTTCTCCCTTTTTTTTTCTTCCCTTAGTTTTCTTAGGCTTTCTTATTTACCTGTGTAGTGAGCCTTTAACCGGTGACTCTCAAACTAGATAATCTTAGGGTACCAGATGAGAAGACGTCCCTCGGACTTAAGGACTCGAGTAAACAAGGCTACAAAACTAAAGGGGATTATTTTTATTTTTGTCCACCATTTTAGGTGTGAATAATCATGCTTCCTAAGTTATAATTATCCAACTTCAATAAGTCATTTCTATTATCATCATTTTTTTCTTTCTTTTTTTATATTTTTTATGGCATTTTCAGTCTTTGTATCGATCCCAAAAATTGTGTAAGTGTGAAGTTCACATATCTAAGGAAAAAATTCAAGATCAAATTATCTTTTCAATCTTACTCCTTATCTAATTTAAACAAGATCTATTTATTGATATTCTAAAAAAGACAAGATTTCTAACTGGCCTGAACAATGTCTAACTTGTTGACATCTGCAAAAAACAAGCGGCAGACAAGCTGACGACCAGTTCTTTACCCATCTCAAAGGGACGTATCAACAACTTGGATTCTATTGATCCAGTGAAGCAGACAGTAAGCCAAGAAAAGCTCGTGAGAAGGCCCAAGCAGGTCCAGAGACATTAAGTTAGCTTAACACTTAGTCTCGCACGAGCCTACAAGATAAGTCTCGCATAAGAAGCCAAAGTTGCTTAGCATCACAGGAAGCTCCTTCACAGCCTCGCTGCGAGCTAACTCACAAACTTTGCTGTGAGAGATGCTCAGTTAACTCCGCAGAAAATTAACTTCGCTCGAAACCTCATGCAATTGCGCAAAAGGGTAATTGGTAGCTTCGCCACAAAGTTATCCAGCACCGCTAAAGAGCTTTCTTCTAACTTCGCAAGATGCTTCTCCCAGCTCCGCTATGAGCTCAACGCAGTGGCTCCGCTGCGAGTCTTTTATGGTTACCTTTGACCAATCAAATCTCTAGACGAGATCAAATATAATTGAGATCAAATTTGGCAGTTGTTTACCATGATCTTTTGACTCTCCCAATCAAGTGAGAAGATCAGGGGAGATCTTTCAGTTATTTGGAAAGAATCAAGGGAGTATCCCTCATTTAGTAGAGTGGATCAAGAGATCAGCTATTCCTAACTTCGCAGAAGCTGATTCTAGCCTCACGGCGAGGCTACTTACCAGATGTAAAACAGATTGACCCAATCTGTTTTCAGATTTTCAGGGCGATTATACCCCTACTCCTCCTTATAAATAGCCTACCAGAGGCACACGAAAAGAAGGGCGAGAGCTAGAGAGGCAGACAAAAGGAGAGACGGCTAAGGACAGAGATCTACTCTCTTACTTCTAAGAATTCAGAGAATTACTTCTCTAATCAGGGTGCTAATACCTAAGATCTTTCTTCCTCTCAAGGAATTTTCAGAACCAGGCGAGAAGGAATTCTCAAGCAGAGGCAGCTCGAGAAGTAATAAGAGGGCTCTACCGACCTTCTATTTTTCGATTCCCCGAACCACGTGAGAAGGGAATCCCATCAGGCGGTAGTCCGATTGTCTGATCGATCTCATCATCAAAGGGATAAAGTAATCGTGCGCTGATCAGATTCCTATCAGCACATTTCCCCAGAAATCTCAGAGGAGATTTACTTGTAATCTTCTTACTGCAAAGAATTACTTGTAATTTAGCTCCTCGATACTTTTTGTAAGTTTTCTCCTTTGCAAAATCAATGGAAAACACTATTATTTTGACTTCGTTTAAAAATTCATAATTTTAGGTCTTCCTAATTCCTAAGATAATCTTAATTTACTTAAAAATAAATCAAAACTATTTATCTTATTTCAAAAAGTTTTGTAAAAAGAAAAGAAAAAGTTTTTTATACAAAAAAAAATTTTAAAAAGTCCCTAAAAAGAAGTGTAAAGAAAGAAAATTTAAAACTACCTATGTTAGTAAACCCTCTCCCACACTTATCTCATGCATTGTCCTCAATGCATCGTGAATGTGTATATACACGAAACAAATGAGAAGGAAAGGAAATTACTTCATAGTGGTGGCTTTAGCGGTGGTCGGATTGGGCCAAGCGTTGCTGCCCAATCAAAATATCGTGGATCTTACAGAAACCCACCAGTGACCTCTCTAATACGACCCAGTAAAAGAATGATTGAGTAAATGGTCTTATTTAAAAATTTATCCCCATCTAATTTCTAATTTTCAAAAATAATTACTGAGTCATTTACTTCAACATTCTTGTCCAATAATGATTTTGGAAGATGATTGATTTGGACTCAATGGAATAGGAGTAAAAACTGATACCGACTCGGGAATTTGACTCAGATCAAGTCGAGAGTCAATAATGAGAGTCGAAATTGGTTCAAAAATAGTGTCCAAATCAAAGAATTGATGTTCACACACTTTTCCCATCAATGAAGTGTGATCATAAGATATTGGTGATTTAATTTCATGGTGTATTGGTACAGGATTCAATGTTGACTCCGGAATAGAGAAAAAATCTGGTAAAGATACTAGAGTCATTATTGAATCAAAAAATGAAATAGAATTACTAACATGAGGTTCAGGATCACATTCAGGTTTGATTTCAATTTTAGGAAAGGGATAACTTGCCAGAATGTCCAGACGACTTTCATAACTTGGAGTTTGGTCAAGTTCAAATGTATGTTCTAAAATTGAATCTAGATTCCCAAAATGACATGATTCATGGGTCCAATCAGTAGAGTTAGGGATATAAGAATCAGTCAAAGGTTGACAAGAAAGACTTTCCTCGCTCTCATTAATCATTCACTCATAAGTGAGTCTAACCTACTGATAGGTCGTGTAACAGAACTTGGATTCAGAATCATGTCTTCCATACTCTTTGCAATTGGTTCTTCTTGAAAAGGTGAATATGGAAGTTGATTTTGGAAATTGTGGTGAAATTATAAGTCTATCAGATTTTGCGATTGTTGATCAGACTTACGCAAGGGTTCCATATTCAAGTCCAGTATTGATGGTTGTTCATTTTGAATTAGTGAGACTGGAAAAGATGAGTAGGACTCTTGAAATTTTGGCTGAGATGATGAGTCCAACATATTTTAAAATTGTTGCAATTTTTCACAAAAGACTTCCAAACACTCTTCTAGCTCAGATTCTTCTTCCATTGGATGTTCTAGAAAAGAAGTTTATGGAGTTTGATTTGGGAAAGATTGTGAATTGAGCAAAATTTGTTGTTGGGACTCAAGAATGGCTTCCATACTCCTTTTCAAATTGAATTTTTCTTCGGTGGTGGAACAAGAAAAGGAGGATATGAATCCAAATCGGGGGAAAATTGTGGACAAGGTGGTTGAAAATTTAACTCGGGGGAGGTGTATCCCCATTGACTTTGTTGAAGAGTTGAAATTATTTTGAAAATTATAGTCATAAGATTGGGAGTACGGGTCATATTGAGTCGGATAAACCCAACCCGGCATATATGGTTGGTTCATATTGTACATAGTCGGTCAGAGTTATCTAAGTCAAATGAGGTCGGGGTGAAGTATGAATTCATATTAGGATTAAAAGAATTGTTGTTGTTGAAATCTATTTCACAATTTACAAAAAAGAAAACAAACAACCAAACAAAAAGAAAAAGAAAACAAGCCTATGCTAGGGTTGACTTAGACCTGACGACTCCTAACTAGTTAGACTATCTACAGGGGGTATATTGTCAGAATCTGACCACGAGTTAATCGGCTAGGTAGGGACAAGATCAGTGGGAGGTATCTGTGCTGGAGCAACGGGCCTAATTATGCCAAACCACTGTTCTTCGAGGTTTCGGCTCTCAATCCCCGACCTTAGACATCGATTTGATAAGAGTCAACTTCTAACAGATTTCTGCTTAGGTCAATCTCTTAAATGAGTCCGAGATGTCCCTAGGGGCCAACATCTAACAATTTTTATTGGGCTTGGGTTGTATGAGTGGGGAGGTGATTTTTGGGCTAAGGGAGGGTAATGACTTCCCCACCTTATGTTGTGTTGTGTTTTGTTCTTAAGTTTAACTTGTGCAAGTGTGCAATATAGATAAGAATGAATACAAAAAAATGAGTAAATTACTGAAGTGTTTGTCCTAACTATATGCAATACAATATGTACACCTCCTATCAATGTCACAGCAATACAAGAACAAAATACAGTATATTGGAATGAAATTGACATGTGCCTAGATGCAAATGTCTAAACCATTTTAAAGTATCCAATTTCTTTTTTTTAGTTCTTAAAATTATTACAGTGAACAGGTAATATAAACAAAAATTAGCAGCAGAGTATATAAATGTACACGAATTTACCTAACCACACAAGAGCAAGTGTGAACTTCTGCAACTCTAAAAATTTCTGCAACTTTAAATATTTAACCTGCACACCAAAAACAAAGAAGAAAAGTTAATAAAACATGAAATCAAACCGTTCCCATCCCCGGCAACGACGCCAAATTTTGATTGGGGAAAACCAGTGTATGTTTTGAAATCAAAATTTAAAGTGTGTGCTTTGGCTTTCTCGATACTTCTGTTATAGCATAGAGGTCAAAACAAGTCGAATTCACAAGGACGGGAGGCGATAGAAGCTTTACCGGTTGATTCCCATGTGTGTTAAAAGTTCTTCAATGTTTGAAAGAATGAAAAGAAAAGAAAGCAAAGAATGAAAAGAGAAGTACGGTGAAACACAAAGAAGTGGGAAACATAGAAGATAAGATACTTGTGTTTTTGATAATATTTCTAAAACAAAGTGAAAAAGAAAGAAAACTCAAGACTACTAACTACTAATGGCTCCACCAACATGCTAACTTCCTAGTGATAGTTGCCTCACATGTATCCTTAACAATCACTAGTCCTTGGTTCAAGAGCGTTACAAAGCATGGCTCATATGTTAACTTTCACATCCAAATTCAACCAATAGGTGCAAGCTACACTTAAATCATCAAACCCAATAAGAGCAAGTATGAAATAAAGTAATGTTAGCTTGTTAGAAATTTAGATGTTAGAGTGTTAGATCCATCATCATGAGCCATCAATGGCTCTTGCAAGAGCAAGACCAAGTAGAGGCTATTAGATTCATGTGGATTATCAAATAAGTTAGACTAGTTAGTGGTTAGTCTTTAGTTGCCATGAGAGAAAAGATTAGCTAAACATGTAAAAGGAATTAGAGAGAAGAAAATAAAGGTAAGTTAAGAGAGCACCTTTTATAGATTGTCACCTTTTATTACAAGCACTCTTACTTCCTCACCATGTACCACTCTCTCTCCTATTACAAGATCTAAAAGAAATGAAAAATACAAAGGAGGACGAAGAGCTAACTAAACTAAACTACCCTAAACTATAACATGGAAGAAACTACACTAAACTCTACATATTTTCAACTGAAGAACCCCAGAGAGGTATTTATAGGCACCAAGGGAAAGGGGGGCCAGGCTGGCAACATCTGGCCAGAAGCACGGGCGCAACCGCGCCCGTACGGCCGCGAAAATGAGGCAAAAGCTGCGTTTTCGCGACGCCTTGCGCCGCGCGCTGTCCCGTCTGTCCCCTGTCAGATGGAAGTCCCGATTTCTGGTTTCGGGCCTCTGGTTTTGACGAATCAGCTCTCCAAAGTCAATGGCTATTCATGTAGGCTTTTAATCACCAATTAAATGGTGATTTAGAGTCTTCTTCTTCATTTCATGTCATGGACCTAGAAACATGCAAGAGAGGTATTATTAGCAGAATTTAATATTAAATAACTGTGGAGATATGGTATGAAATATGCAGTTTTAGAGACTAATCACTGAGTGCATTGTTAGTTGAAAAGCAGAGTTGTAAGATATCGTGGAGCTTTCAACAATAGAGGTTGAGTACATAGATGTAGTTGAAGCATCTAAAGAAGCCTTGTGGCTGAGAGGATTGGTTGGTATGTTTAACATTATATATGATTCAATTCAGGTCTATTGCTACAGTCAGAGCGCGATACATCTCGCTAAGGATCACAGGTATCACAAGCGGACTAAGCACATTGATATGAGGTATCACAAATACGTCACTGGGTCGTAATAGAAAATGTTATTGACTTGATGAAGATTAGTACAAAGGACAATTCGGCAGACGTGATGAAAAAGACCATCTCGGTGGAGAATTTAGAGCATCTCTGAACTTCATCAATGTTCTCCAAAGATAATATGGAGAATGAACTATTGGGAGGGAGTCATGTGAAGAAGCAAAAGGGGGAGAGAAACATATATGATGGTGTGGAGGCCAATTTCTACAAGACTCATGGCATGCGAGTCAAAGTGGAGATTGTTGGTATTTTGGGTGCCTTACATCCATTGGAGAATGCTAGGTTACAAGGTGGAGGAAACTTCAGAAGATTTAGTAGTCAGAAATGTGCACATACATGCACATGCTAAGGTCGACAACAACAGATGGCTATCAACAGCGAGCTAGTGCGGTTGACAGGTGATCGACCCCAGAGCCAACATAGATTGAGAACTTCAGTATGTCGACAATTGACTTTCAACTATTGACAGCTGATCAACCTCATACCCAACATGTAGTCAACCAATCTCAGTCTGTTAACTGTCGAGCAAGGCCTGTCGACAACTGCAGGTTTTTTCAATATCTGAGTTGTTCTTTGATTGGGATTCTGAAGAGGTTTCTGACTCTCTCCTTCCAGAGACTGTTGATTGGGTAGCTAGAATGGTTTTGTTGAATATATGGAAGGTCTAGATTTATTCTAGAGGTATATAAAATCTCTAGGTTTGAGGGTCTTATATAGATGGCAGAAACAAAAAGATTTCCACCTTGTATTGAGAGTTTAGAGATGATCCATTATAATCTATTGTATTGCTTTCCAGGTTAATAAAATTTTCTCCCTCTCCTCCCTCAAATCTTGTGTTGCTTGATTTGTATTTGTGTACTCTTCCTTTTGTGCTGATCTAGATATACTGCTTGATACAGTAGATTGCTTGGGTTTCTGCGACATCTTATTGTTTGGTGATTCATATTACAACATGGTTATATATTCATATTATTCATGACTGTTATTTGAATATTAGAGAACTATGGCCTTTAAAAGTATAAACTATATATTGAGGGAGATAAAAGGGTTACCAAGGCTTGTATGGATACTAATTGAATGAGTTTTTTTTGGATTAACTGAATGTAGTTGATACCTATAATTTGATAGTATTTTAAAATTTGGTGTTGGGTAATCCTAGTTGCTTCATGATGAAAGTGATATTTTTGCAACCAATTTATCACATTTTAGGCAAGTAATATTGTTACATAGATGAGAGATTTTGATGATATTCAAAAAGGGAAGGTATCTCATCATTCATGGACCGAATATGATGCGTACAACGGAACAAAGATATGGCAAATCTTTCATCGTTGGAGAAGGTGACCAACTCAATATAGATCAAGTAGTTCAACTAATATTAGAATTTCTAGTTTCTATTTCTTATATTTTTAATTTTTAATAATCTGATTTATAGTGGGATTACTAGTTTCCTTTTTATGTATTTTCTTTTTTTTAGACTTTTGATTTCTTTTAAGAGTTGAATTATGTAACCCAAATAGAAGTAGGAGATATAATTTTATAACATATATAAAAGCCCCATATATTCACTTTTCAAGGAAAAATCAATAAAATTTTTTCTTCAATCTCAAATTAGTGTTATTATTGAATTTCTCGATCTTAAATTCTGTTAGTGGTGGACATCCTAATCAGACTTAATTAGTAATAGGATGCTCTAATTGATTTATCTGTCTCTACTCTATAACTCCCTTTTAAATTTTTTCCTCTCAAATAAATCTCTGTTGAATACTCCACCGCCAAATCTCTCTCTCCCTCGCACACATTTAGCAACTTAGGCCTTGTCTGCATAAGCGCCTCAACTCCTCAATGACTTTGTTTTCATCAACTGTACCTGTTCTCATCTGCGTGAGTTCAGAAATCAACCAACAATCAACAAGCGAGATAAGATTAAATTTACAATCATCTCATGTATTTTTCTTATTACATCAACACTTTAATTACAAATTTAGATATACATCATCCAATATGTTATCTATCTGATTCCACTTTAAAATGCGAGTATATGATCTGCTTCTCCTTTATAGTTGCTTGACTTCTTTATTGATAGTAGAATTTGTTATCTGCATCATAACATAATTTTTAGTACTTTGATATTTGAATTGATCTAATACATGCATGTTAAAGAAACATAGCTAATATTAACGGTTTTAAGATTTTCTATCAACGATCGTTCTTGTTGGTGAAGCGTTTTATTGAGTTATTTTACCTATTGCTTACACACACGTACACGTTTCACATCAGCTTAGTATCATAGCATAGTTAGGTAGGATTTGCATCAAGAAAGCATTTTAAACGTAATTTCTTTTTTCTAGTTAGATTTTATTCAAACCCCAAAAAATTTAGTGTAAATTAGAAAGCCTTAAAAGGTAAGTCTTTCCCTGAAATTTCATACGATTGGTATCTAACAAAGAAGGTTACTCAATATGGTTCTATAATTAAGGAAGCCAGATGCGAAAAATCTCCCACCTGAGTCACGCCGACCTAACCAATTGAACTGATAAAATTGGGGTTTGACTGACACGATAATTTTAGAAAATAAAAAAATTCAAAATTCAAAAGCTAAAAAAACAATATGTTCGCTTTGTTTTGCATATTGTATTTAAAATTCGTACATTGCATACCAACTTCAACGGATTTTTAACTCACTCTAACTGACATCATGACTAAACTTGATTTCCTAACTCAAGAAGTTAATGCCTTCCGTTTAGACGTAAAATGATTGAAACATAATATTAATAGGGTAGTGATCAAATTGGAGACCCACAATCAGAACCTAAAAAGTGGTACCACTTGTGTAATCTCCATAGTTAGAAAAGTTGTGGATAAGCCTGATAGCATTATCTTCTCTAAATTCCTCTAAATAAGAGTTGAGGTGCTATGTAAAACTATCTTGGTTCAACACAAGTGAGGCACACAAACAATACCAAACATATAAGTATGATATGAAAATATAAAATAATGCAAGGCACAATATAAGAGAGAGAGTTTTAGAGATAGTGGATCAATCGCAAACTTCGAGATATGTTTCGAGGTTCGAGCCACTGCTCTACATTCCCGCCTTCACACAGAAGGATTTCCACTATATCGTCCACACAGGACTTCCCACACAGGGTGAAGATTTAGGTAATATAACTTTAGAGTATACAACTCCTCTCTCAAATAACAACATCTACACAAGAGGCAAGGCACTAAGCCACACAAGATAACCCTCTCAATAGAGAGATAGGGCATTAAGCCAAACAACAATCATCTCTCATTAGAAGGATAAGGCTTAAAGCCAACACTCCAACAATCACCTCTCACTAAGAGAGATACCAACCAAACCAAACTCCTTCACAATCACCTCTACACAAGAGGGATAACAACAAAGAAAAGAAGGTTACAATTCTTGGTGATCTCAAAGACCACAAACTAATTTTCTCACAAAAATAAGATCCTATAGATAGGATAGATATGATAGCTCAAGTCTGAGAATACAAGGTGTTTGAAAATCAAAACATAAAGAAAAATACTTGGGAAAACACTTAAATAAGATAGAAATGAAGATCAAAACCAATATCCAAAATACTCTATTTTTCTTTGATTTTTTCAACTCTTGAAAACAAATAAAGATAAATTCTTTTTAACCCAAAAACTCTTTAAAAACTTGTTGCTAAAACACTTAAGAAGATGGAAAATTTTTGCTCTAAAAAACTATGAAGAAACCAGCTCAAGAGATGGGTATTTATACCCTTTCAAAATTCTGCCCATTGGCATCCAGGAAAGGGCAGAAATGCCCTTCTGATCAACCGCTCGGTCAACCGGCTAACGATCATTTTTATGACCGTTGTGCCTCTGGTCGACTGCCCGGTCGTCCGGGCCAAAGCCAACGGTCGACCGGCCCCCACCCGAGAGTGGGGTGCTTCCAGTCGGTCGACCGCGCGGTCGACCGGCCGAAGGGCTGGCCTTTGTGCACGTCTCGTGCACATCGATCGATCATGATGGTCGACCGACTCCTGATTAGTCTACAGTTCTGCATTATTATATCACATTTTTGTACCGATTTATGAATAAAGTGTCAGTCTAAATCTTTTTGGTCTCTTGTAGATAATCAAGACATGGAGGGAAAAGGATAATAAGAGCTTAATTAAACCCATTTTTGGGTAAATAAATTTGCATTTCTTGGAGGCCAAGTAAGGGATCTTTTAGAAGATACATTTGAAACTAGACCCTTGCGCACGTCAGACGAAATACGGATGAAAATACCCGAATCTGAGCATATCTAGAAGGTCCCCAAAGTGCCACGAATCCCCGCACTAAAACCAGGGACTAAGGTCCCTGGTATTGTCACGAAAACGTGGCACTAGCCGCGTTTTCGCGGCAAGGTGGTGGGGCCACGCGTTGATCTTCGACGCGTGGCGTCGTCTCGTCTTCTAAAATCTCCCTTTGCCTATAAATACTACAGGGTTTAGCCGAAACGCAAGTAGATTTGAAATTAGGCTAGGTTTTCTATTTTAGTGTAGTGTGGTGTAGGTTTTCTTCTTCTTTTCTTTTGTATTTTCATTTCCTTTTAGAACTTGTATTAGGGCAGAGAGATTCAGAGAGATATTGATGTGACAGATGGTGACAATCTATGTTAAGGTATCTCCTTTCTTCTCCATTGTAATCTTCTCCATCTTCTACATGATGCTTAGCTAGGTTTTCTTCTCAGGTGACTAACTACTAACCACTAACCATCTAATTACTTACTTGATAATCCGCATGAATCTAGTAGCCTCTACAAGGCCTTACTCTTGTAAGAGCCATTGATGGCTCATAATGATGGGTTCTAACATCTAACTTTCTAACTTGCTAACCAAGCTAGCTCTCTCTAATTTCATGCTTACTTCTAATAGTTTTGATGATCTAATGTTTGTATTAGCTTGCTCTTGATGCAAGTTTGAATGTGAAGAACCATCTTATTTGTCATGCTTTGCATCGTCTCTTGAAGACAAGGATTAGTGATGGCTAAGGATTCATTTGAGGCAACTATCACCAAGAGGTTAGCATGTTAGTTGAGTAATTAGCAGTTAGAGACCATGAAATTTCTTTTTTACTTTCTTTTAAAAATTATTTTCAAAATCTTTTTTATCATTTTCCTATCGATGTCTTCACCGCTTTCTTAGTTCGCCTTTGTTTCATTTTCTTCACCATCACTTTTTCTTTGTTTTCACATCGTCGTTTTCATTGTCTTCTCCATCTATCACTTTTGGATTTCTTTTCATTTTTTTTTACTTTTTTCATTCTTTAACAAAGAAGAACTGTTAACATAATACGTGAACATAAACTGTTAATACTTCTATCACCTCCCGTCCCTGTGGATTTGACCTGTTGAGCCAATGCAATAACGGAAGTATTGAGGAACATTAGCACACTTTCTTTTACATTAATTTCATAAACACACGTTTTCAAGTGCTGGTTCCGCTCCAATCAAATTTTTGGCGCCGTTGCCAGGGATGGGAATGGTTTTGATTTCATGTTTTTTTAACATTTTCTTCTTTGTTTTGGTGTGCAGGGCAATTTTTACAGATTCTTTGTATTGCAGAAGGCCACTCTTGCTTGCCTCTCTCTGCTCTAGAAAGCAAAAAGCTTGCTTCTAGAATCTTGCCGCGGAAATCAAAGCAAAGCCGTGCAAGCGCGGCAATTTTGTGGCAATTGTATTTTGTCTTTTGTAGGGACTTTGCAAGTTGCATATATTGTTATATTCTGCTGCCAATTTTCTGCTTTGATTGCCTACATACTGTAATAAACTAAAGAACTAAAATGTGGTATTTGAATGTTTTTAAAACGGTTTAGACATTTGCATTTAGGCACGTGTCAATTCAATTCCAATATACTGTAGTTTGTTCTGTTGCTGTGATTTGGACTGAGGTGTACATATGGCATTGCATATAGAATAGGACAAACACATGGGTGATCTACTCGCTTTGTGTTATATTTTATCTATATTGCACACTTGCACGAATTGGACTTAAGGGCAAAACCCATACAAGATAAGGTGGGGATTTCATCACCCTTCCTTAGCCCAAAAATTACCTCTCCACTCACATAACCCAAATCCTAATAAAAGTTGATAGACATTGGCCCCTAGGGACGACTCGGACTCATTAAGAGATTGACCGAGGGTAAAACTTGTTTTGAATCTTACTCTTGTGAAATCGGTGTCTAAGGTTAGGAATTAAGAGGTTACGCCACGAAGATACCGTGGTTTGGCGTAATTAAGGCCCATTGCTTACGCACGAATACCTCCCACCGTATTTTGTCCCTACCTAGCCGCCGATTAGCTTGTGGTCGGATTCATACAACAACCTTCCCCGGGTAATCGACTAGTTAGGAGTCGTCTAGGTCTAGGTCAACCTTAATATAGGCTTGGTTTTGATTTTTTTTTCTTTTCTTTTTGTTTGTTGTTTGCTTTTTCTTTTTTGTTTGTGATTGTTTGTGAAATGAAATTCAACAATAAGAATTCTTTCAATCCTAATATGAATCTATATTTCACACCGACCCCATTTGTTTCGGATAATTTCAACCCGGCTTTTTACAATATGAACCAACCAAATACACTTGGTTGGACTTATCCGAATCAATACAACCCATAACCCCAGTCTTATAACCATAATTTTCAAAATAATTTTCACTCTTCACAGAGTCAATGAGGATTCACTTTCCCCAAGTCAAATTTTCAACCACCTAATCCATTATCTTCACAATATCCACAATATTCATTTCCCAATTTTGCTTCCTTTACTCCTTTTCTAGAACCACCAATTGAAGAAAAATCTGCGTTAGAAAAGAGTATAGATGCCAACCTACAAGAGGCCGAGCGACAATTTCAGAAAATTATGGCCTCTCCAATTTCACAATATTTTCAAGAGTCTTACTCAGTTTCACCTCCTCATAATGAACAACCATCTGCCCTATAAACAAGTAAGGAACTCTTGCGTGAGTCCGAGCCACAATCTCAAAACATGTTGGACTCACTCTTCACAAATTTTCCAAAATCAAGATTCCTATGCTCCCTTTCTGGAACATTCACTTGAAGAAAAATCAAGTCTAGAAAAGAGTATAGAAATCTTGTAGGAGTCCGCGTTACAATTTCAAAACTCTTCTTCTCAGTCTATTGATAAGTTGGAAACATAATTGAGTCAATTGGTCAATATTTATAGGAATGAGGAAACTCTCTCTTATCAACCTTTGACCAATCAGTATCTCTAACTCTATCAATTTGACCATGACTCTTGTTGTTTTGGAAACCAAGATTCCATACTACCTTTCTAGAGCATCCACTTGAAGACACATCACATCTAGAAAAAAGTACAGAAATCTTGCAAGAGTCCACGCTACAATTTTAAAAATCTTTTTCTTAGTCTATAAATTGGTTGGAAACACAATTGAGTCAATTGGTCAACATTTATAGGAATGAGAAAACTCTCTCTTACCAACCCTTGACCAATCCAGATATCTCTAACTCTATTGATCTGACTCAAGACTCTTATTATTCTAGAAACCAAGATTCAATTTCAGCCCACCCATCTGAAATTGACCAAACTTCAAATGTTGAAAATCCCATTGACATTTTGGCAAGTTATCCTTTTCCTGAGATTGAACTTGAGCCTGAATATGATCATGAACCTCAGCTTGGTAATTCAATTTCATTGCCTGATTTCATAATGACTGAGGTGTTTTTACCTGATTTCAGGCTTTTCCTGAGTCAGTATTGGATCCTGTGCCAATCTATTGTGAAATTGAATCACCATTTTTTTATGATCAACAAATTGAACTTGACCAATTTCGTACTTTTGAAAGTCCCATTGACAAATTGGCAAGTTCTCATTTTTATGAAATTGAACTCAATAAGGAATGTGACTTTGATCCTCAAATTTGTGATCCAGTTCAAATTCCTGAATCGATTTTGACTCCTATTTTGTTACCAACTTGAGCAACATTTTAGAATCAGTTTTTGTTCCCACACCTGTCATTCTTGAACTTGAATCACCAATCTTAGAAAGTCACATTCCGTTGTGGGGAAATAAATGTGGAATAGGATTTCAATTTCTTAATTTGGACACGATTCCTGAACCAATTTTGACTCTTAAACCTTTACTTGATTTAAATCAAATTCTTGAGATAGTATTAGTTCCTGCACTTCCTGAGTCCAAATCAATCATTCCATCTTTTCATACTCCATTTTGGGACAAAGATATTGATAAAATTGACTCAGAAATTATTTTGAAAATTTGAAAATTAGATGGGGTAAAATTCTTAATAAAAATCATCCATATATATATCATTCTAGTAGGTTGTACTTTAGAGGTCTCTGGTGGGTTCCTCTGGACTCCACGCAAATTGAATTGGGCCGCATTTCGTGGACCAATCAGACCACCACTGGAACCACCACCTTGAGGTGATTTTTCCTTCCCTATCTATTTGTTTCATGCATACATACATCATGATGCATTGAGGAGAATGCATGAGATAAGCGTGGGGGAGGGTTTACAAACATAGAGTTTTTAGAATTTCTTTCTTTACACTTCTTTTAAGATATTCTTAGAATTTCTTTTGTATAGGATTTTTCCTTTCTTTTAAAAAAACTTTCTGAAATAAGAGACAAAGTTTTGATTTATTTTAAAAAAATTAAGATGATCTTAGAAATTAAGGAAACCTTAATTATGACATCTTAAACCTAGTCAAAATAATGGATCTTATTTAAAATTATAGGCTAAGTATGATAATTGGAGAGATAATTTTATCTTGAATTTTTTACCTTAGATAGTATGCACTTCACACAAACACAATTTTGGGGATAGAAACAAAGACCTAAATGTCATAAAGCAAAAATAAATAAAAAGAAAAATATTATATACGAAGAAAAAAATCACTTATTAAGCTGGATAATTATGCCTCAAGAAGCATGATTATTCACGCCTAACGGTGGTCAAAAGAAACAAATAATCCCTTTAGTTTTGTGGCGTTGTTTACTCGAGTCCTTAAACTCGAGGGATGGTTTCTCATCCGGTGCCCTAGGACCATCTGGTTTGGAGTCATCGGTTAAAGGCTCGCTACATGGGTGAAATAGAAAGCCGAATGAAGCTAAGGAAGAAAATATATATAAATATAAATAAATGGCTTGATGGTTAGAGTTGAAATTCCAGAAATCTTCACTATTACAAAGTACATATTATCTAGGTTTTATGAAGGATAAAATATTCAATCTAATTTTGAATTCTTACCTTAATTGAAGACAAGATCTTGCATATAGACTAAGTTTAAGGGAGAATAATTTAGTAGACTTATGATCTTAGTCGCTTATATTTTTTGCAAAAATATTTCGAAAACTTGTCTCTCTTTCAAAATGCGTTTTCAAAATACTAACATTTATCTTCTTTGTTTATGAATTTTGTGGGTGCAATCTACTGAAAACCCTCAAGAGATAAAACTCCTCCTCTAGGAGTAACCTAGAGGTTTAACGGCTTGTTGCACACGCTCAGTGCAATCGCGTCACCTGCGAAAGTGGTGTAATAACATTTGTAGTATAGTTTTTCTTTTCTTATTTTGCTCGGGACGAGCAAAAGATAAGTGTGGTAGTATGATTAGTCTACAGTTCTGCATTATTATATTATATTTTTCCACCGATTTTAATAAAATGTCGGTCTAAATCGTGTTTTGGATGAATAAAATGTCGGTCTAAACCGTGTTTTGGTCTCTCTCGCAGATAATCAAGACAAGGAGGGCAAAAGGGTAATAAGAGCTTAATTAAACCTATTTTCAGGTAATTAAATCCGCATCTCTTGGAGGCCAAGTAAGGGATCTTTTAGAAGATACATTTGAACCTAGACCCTTGCGCACGTCAGACGAATATACGGACTTAAATACCCGAATCTGAGCATATCTAGAAGGTCTTCGAAGCGCCGCAAATCCCCGCACCAAAACCAGGGACCTAGGTGCCTGGCGTTACCGCAGAAACGTGGCACTAGTCGCGTTTCCGCGGCAAGGTGGTGGGGCCACGCGTCGATCTTCGACGCATGGCCTCGTCTCGTCTTCTAGAATCTCCCTTTGCCTATAAATACTGTAGGGTTTGGCCGAAACACAAGCAGATTTGAAATTAGGCTATGTTTTTTATTTTTAGTATAGTGTAGTGTAGGTGTTCTTCTTTTCTTTTGTACTTTCATTTCCTTTTAGATCTTGTATTAGGGCAGAGAGATTCAGAGAGAGAGATATTTATGTAATAGATGGTAACAATCTATGTAAAAGTGTCTCCTTTCTTCTCCATTGTAACCTTCTCCATCTTCTACATGATGCTTAGCTATATTTTCTTCTCATGGTGACTAACTACTAATCACTAACCATCTAACCACTTACATGATAATCCACATGAATCTAGTAGCGTCTACAAGGCCTTACTCTTGTAAGAGCCATTGATAGCTCATGATGATGGGTTCTAACATCTAACTTGCTAACTTGCTAACCAAGCTAACTCTCTCTTATTTCATTCGTGCTTCTAATGATTTTGATGATCTAATGTTTGTATTAGTTTTACTCTTGATGCAAGTTTGAATGTGAAGAACCATCTTATTTGCCATGATTTGTATCGTCTCTTGAAGCCAAGGATTAGTGATGGCCAAAGATCATGTGAGGCAATTATCACTAAGAGGTTAGCATGTTAGTGGAGTAATTAGCAGTTAGAAACTATGAGATTTCTTTTTTACTTAGTTTTAAAATTTATTTTCAAAACCTTTTTTATCATTTTCCTATCGATGTCTTCATCGCTTTCTTACTTCGCCTTTGTTTCACTGTCTTCGTCATCACTTTTTCTTTGTTTTCATATCGCCATTTTCATCGAATTCTTCATCTATCACTTCTGCGTTTATTTTCATTTTCTTTTACTTTTTTCATTCTTTAACAAAGAAGAACTGTTAACATAACACGTGAACATAAACTGTTAATGCTTCTATCGCCTCTCGTCCCTGTGGATTCGACCCGTTGAGCCAATGCTATAACGGAAGTATCGAGGGAATATTAGTACGCTTGTTTTTACATTAATTTCATAAACACACGTTTTCAAGTGCTGGTTCTGCTCCGATCAACTCCTGGTCCGGTTGACCGCCCAATCGACCGCCAGTGCAGTCTGGCTGGGATTTTCGGTATTGAAAACTTATCTTTTTAATTTCAATTAAATTCCATAAAATCACATAAATTTCACAAAAATAAGTTCTTATAAGATCTTTGAAATACAAAAATGTGTGACAAAAATTCAACACACATTATAAATAATTTGAACCATTTTTGTGATATTGAAATTAGGCTTTATACAAAAATCGGTATTTTTCAAAACTGAATTTTTGAAATGGAAAACTGTTTTCTCTAAAACTCATGTAAATACAAAAATATGATATTGAAACAACTTTGAACATATTGTATATGGATAGAATCCAACATATATATAAGATATATATATATATATATATATATCTATGTTTTTAACATGAAATCCAAAAATCGGTTAAACCGAAAACCAAAACCAATAAACTTTAAACTTTTGTGTGTATGTGTGAACTTGAGCATATCAACACTATTTACCTTTATACAAGATCTAAACATAAACTAAACACAAACTGAAGTCTTCTTGTATCTAAGCCGACTCGATCCAAACGCGATCCAACGAGCTTGACTCCAGCCGAGTGCTAGATGCAATCTTGACGTGCGAGCTCTTGAATCAACATGTGAAAGCTCCAAAACTCTTTTGTTGAAGTTAAACACCTATTAAAATATTGATCCAATATCTGAAACTAAATATCACAAGATTATTAGTAAACTATAACTACACGAGTTAATCATCATCAAAACTAGAGTGATGGGCCTCTGGGCCAACAATCTCCCCCTTTTTAATGCTGACAAAACTCATGGAGTTATAAATGCATGGATTAAAGTTAAGCTTCATAGAAGCTCCCCCTTAATTCATGCATAACAATAAATAATAAAGATATTCAATGAATGTATAAACCAAATAATACGTATATGTATAAATGAAGAATACTTCTCCCCTTTTTGTATAAATAAAACATATATGCTCTGATACCAATTGAAAAATAAACATGCATATAAATGACATAAAATGCATATAAAACTCCAAAATTCTCTCCCCCTTTGTGTCAAATCATCAACAAAGGGACATAAATAAACTCTCAAAAAAATTTCTCTCTTTTTGTCAAATCAGAAAAGAAGGATGTATATGCGATATACATTCATAAAGAGGAGAGACGTAAAGTTAACTCCCCCTACATACATGCATTATATAAAAAAGAGATGACTAAACCCTAATCACATAACACATAATATACAATGTATAAGAGGAGATGTAAAGCTCCCTCTACACATGTGTAAGACATAGAGAAGAGAGGTCAAACTCCTTAATATGAGATACACTCAATATGAACCTATATATAGAGAAGATGTTAAGCTTCCCTTGCATATAAGCAATACATATCAAAACAATATGATACCAATTGAAAAATATATTAATATGTGATAAAGGTATACATCGAAACATTTTGATACCAATTGAAAATAAACAAAATATTTTTAAGATACCAAAAGATATCTGATACCAATCGAAAGTAAACAAAATTTTAAGATACTAAGAGATGCCAATTGAAAATATCTTGATACCAATTTAAAATGTCTTGTAAATTTTGATACCAACAGAAAATGAGACATTGTATGTTTTGATACCAATTGAAATATATATATTGAAAATCTTGATACCATTAAAAGCAAAAATCAAATTGTTTTAGGTAAATATAACTCATATCAATATAGATACCAATTTAAATAAAACATGTACCAATATTGAAAATGTTAGCATATACTAAAACAAAGTATTTTTTATCATAAAGAATGAGAGTAAGATACTAATTGAAAAATAAAATCGATTGAAAAAGCACGAATTTTCTCCCCCTTTATGAAATACTAATAAAAAAAATGCATAAGCTTGTATAAGATACTAATTAAAAAATAATTGATATTAAGAAGTAAATCAAGCTTAGCATAACATAATTTGTGCTTTAAGAAGTAAAGATATTGTAAGCACAATAAATCACAACACACACACACACACACACACACACACACACACACACACACACATATATATGAAAATGTAAATACCAATCAAAATTGATACTATTTGAAGTTTGAAGCATACATATATAAAAAATATCAGTAATAAGAAAAATATCAATTGTGATACCAATTGAAAATACAATAAGGATCAAATATAACTCATAATACCTCCCTTTCATGCACATGTTAAAAGGATTTTCAATTAGGCACACAAGGCATGGTCGCCTATCCGTCCGCCCTTGGAAGAAAGGGGCTTCCAAAAATAGGATTTGAAAGCATTTTAACATGATTGAAAACTCTTCTAAAATAAAGAAATACGCAACTAGTTTTATAATAATCTTGAAAACAAGTATGAAATCTTTCAAATAAGGAATGAAATAAGAATATATCCATGAAAATATGAAAATCACATAATCATCAACACTCAATTGCAATAAAGCTCATATAAACTCATGGAAACAAATCATGAGTAAACATCAAACATAGAGTGTAAAAGTCATGTAATCAACAAAATCATGAAAATAGGGCATTTAAGCTCAATGAAAATTCCTTTATCAAAGATACGAAAAACATCAACCTACAAGGTATATGTATGTTTTGTCGAAACTAAAAGTATACATACATATCCCAAATACAAATGAGTTCATAATAGAATTTTGTATAAAAACAAAGTGACTCAAGGGTATACATGTATATTTTAAAGTTTTGACAAAATTGACATATACATGAAACTAAACATATTAAAATGAAAATATATACAAGATAGGACATGCAAGTTTAAAAAGCATGAATCATCAAAACTAGGCTATACTAGTACATTTAATGGGTACAAATGAGCAATTAAGTACAAACATAAAGAATCAAATGTGACTCACTAGGTGTAAAAGTATATACACAAGTTTTAATGAAAATTTACAATGTAAACATGTAATCAAAATATGAAGTGCAAAACCATAAACAAACATGATTATTAAGGTAAATGTACATGTTTTAGAGTAATGATATACACAATAGCTAAGCTAAAGTGAGAACACAAAATATGAATCCATATGAACATGGGTGTATTTCAATTACTATACATGTATGTCATAAGTCTAAATAACATGGTGTTTAATAACAATCATGAAAAACTACAACATACTAAAAATCAACAATATGAAAGCATGTAAACTAAATGGGAGATAGAGATAGTTACCAAAATCATTAGGACACATTTCTAGATCTCCAAACCATGGTGGTCTTCCCACCAAAACTTCCTTGAAGGTGATGCATCCAAAGTAGTGTCCATCAAGCACAAAGCATCCATCATCAAGGCACCAATGCGCTCACGTCAATCGAGAGCCCACACCTACATCAAATAAAATAGGGGTGGCTTTTGGTACCCATACCTTATTGGGTCATGGGGCTTAGCACCTTTCCTAACCCAAACAAACTTGTTTGTAAAATTTACATTATGTACTCTATCATAACAAAACCTTGCAAGATGGCCCTTACGTCCACAATGTGTATAAGTGTACACATGAGCATACACTGAATCATGTGTGTGAGTATGATGAGCATGTGTATGCCGTGTATGATGTGCATGCATATGAGGAGTATGTTTCTTGTGAAACATGGATTACAACCGTGTGTGGTTCATGGCATATTAGCTCAAAGTAGAGCCCAGACAATCAACACTTTTCTTCAATACACAAATATCTTTTTTAATACTACACAAATATCATTTTTAATACTTAAAGATAAAGTGGAGCATGCAATAGGTACACTAGAAGATGGAGCATGTCAAACATGTGAATCAATATCATTTTTCAAAGAAATATTTTATTTGAGACTAAGTCCAAATCCTTTGAAATTAAAGCAATTTTTATTTTCAAAAATTCATTCTCTTTTATAACAAAATCAAGTTTTGAGGATAAAACCTCATTTTTATTTAAAACAATGTCACAATCATTTTTATCTTTCAAAATTTTGTTATCATTTAAAACAAGTTCGAGTTGGGATTTCAATGAGTCCCTTTCATTTGAAATCTCATCTTGCAAAGTCAAGTCAAGTTTTGAACACAAATCCTTATTTTTTTTATTTAATTTAATACTTTTCTTTTTCAAAACTTGATATTTTTCTAGTAAGTTTTCACATACAATAGATAGTTCTTCATTTAAAGCATCGACATCCATATAATCATCTCCTGAAGAACTAGCCCAATCATCTAAATGGGTTTCCGAGTTTACCTCAAGGGAGTCATTCCTTGTACCATGTAACAATGTTGGTCGGACTCATCTCCACTAGATTCCTCCTCCACATAGTTTGGCGTTCGAAGCTTTGGAAAAGTCAAAGTGTTCCACACTGCAAAAGTAGAATCACAATGAGAAATCATAGAAAGATATTCTTTACTTAGTGTATTTCTAAGTGCCATTAGGGCTTGTGTATTGGCCTCTATATGCTTGCTGTTACTAAGATAAGATTTCTTGGTAGCAGTAAGGTAAACATGCAAGTCTAGGATTTTTAAGTAAGCACTTATTCTAAGCTTCCACATATCGATGTTAAAAACATCAAACATGGGAGGGACAAGGTAATCCATGAGTGTGTGTAAACAAATATGTGTGCAAATGCAAAACAAGATTAGCTAACTAAGATCTCACTCCTACGTGATTAAACCTAATATCAGGAGTGTTGGCTCTGATACCAATTGAAAGTACACCTAGAGGAGGTGAATAGGTGTATGACTAATCTAATGACAAATGATGCGGAATTAAAAATAATTGTAACACACTTAGTATAACCAAAGAGTGTAGCCGGATTCCCGTGAAGGGCTCTGGACTATCTCCTCTAATTTCTCTAAATAAGAGTTGAGGTGCTATGTAAAGCTCTCTTTGCTCAACACAAGTGAGGCACACAAATAATACCAAGCATATAAGTATGATATGAATAATATGAAATAATGTAAGGCATAATATAAGAGAGAGAGTTTTAGAGATAGTGGATCAATCGCAAACACCGAGATATGTTTCGAAGTTCGAGCCACTGCTCTACGTTCCCGCCTTCACACAGAAGGATTTTCACTATATCTCCACACAGGACTTCCCACACAGGGAACCTCCATTGAGGATTTGGGTAATACAACGTTGGAGTATACAACTCTGTTGGCCCAAGGTTACAATCACCCATGATTAGTGTATTTTGATGATTACAAAACATATTAGTTATTTGTACTAATAACATTTGTTGTTTAAGTGTGTTTCAGATTTCTATTCATTCTAGAAGTCTTCTCTCACAAATACAAGGATTTGGACTCAAGTCAACTCCAATTGGGCTCAAGGAACAAGTGTTGAAGATTATATGAAGAAGCCTATTGAAGATCTTGAAGTCCTTAGAAACATTGTAAGAAATAGAATGTTAAAGTTTGAGTATATGAAATTTGGCTCTAGGATTTGCACACACACTTGTTTCATATATTTCCTATGTTTTGAAAATGGTTATTTCTAAGTTTTATGCCTTAGTTTATATATACATGTACCAAAAGCTTTATATCTTGAAAATCTTGTATAAAACATGTGTATAAACTATTTTCTGCATAATACTTAGCTATATGTATTTTTAAAATATTTCTCAAAATTTTTCTAACTCAAAACCAGCCCAGTTTTCTGTTTCAGGCAACTCCGGCCGACCGGCCCGGTCGACCGGCGATGTGTCTGGACATGCACTGTTTGTGCATGTCTGTCGGTCGACCGGACCGGTCGACCGACGGAGAGCAAATTGCTCACAGGTTTTTTCGGTCGACCGGACCGGTCGACCGGAAGAAGGAAACTGTGTTTCCTCTTTTGGGACGGTCGACCGGACCGGTCGACCGAGAGCCAACGGCTCTTTGCAGCTGGCCTTGCGGTCGACCGGACCGGTCGACCGCCAAGCCTGCTATAGCCTAACGGCTCTTTCCTCTTTGGGCTATTCTAAAAAACTGTTTTTGTTTTCAGCTTTAACAGATTTTTGGAGAGTTGTTGGGGAGCTTTTACAGGTCAAATTAGGTGTAAAGAAATTATTTTTAACCTATTTTCTAACCCTATAAATAGAGGAGAAGTCTCTCTTGCATATCCCAAGAAAAATCCTCAAGTTTGTGTTGTTTTCAAAAGAGAAAAGAAAAGAGTTTAAAGCTTTCATTCCAATTCTTTTTGAGCTTGTTTTTCAGTTGTGTTTGATTACTAATATCACTCTACAACTGAAGTTTTTCTCACCACACTTCATAGAGCCAAAAATCCTATACTCATTCTATAGTGAAGTTGTAATAGAAGTGAGAGTGTTTGTAAAAGAGTTTGAGAAAAAGTGTAGTGATCTTGTTGTGATCACTTTGTTCTTGTAATCCCTTCCTTGTGGAGCAACCTCTTCGGTAGAGGTCCTTTGTACTCGGTGGAGCTCGGTGCTCGGTCTTCGGTAGACCAAATTGTAAAGGCGTCCTCGGTGGATAGTGGAAACCCTTCACGGAGGTGAAGGCGGGGAGTAGAGCGGTGGCTCGAACCTCGAAACAAATCACTTTGTTTGTGATTGCCTTTGCGTCTAATTCTTGCTTTACTTTTCAATAACTCCTTATTGCTTTCTATTGCATACTTGTGATATTGTTTAATTCTCTTGTGCTACTATTTGCTTGCTTGTAATTCTTGTCATATATCATTGTGTTTGCATCATTCTTCATATCATCCATTTCATACTTGTGTGTGCCAATCCCGTACTCATCCAACAAGAGCTTCACATAGCGCCTCAACCCATATCAAGGGGAATCAAGAGGAGTTTAGTCCAGAGCCTCGCAAGAGGAATTCGGCTACACTTGTTGAATTGTACTAAGTTGAGCCTCACTTGTTTTAGGTTCCGCATTTAGAGAGTTAAAATTTTTAAGATTAGCAATCACACCTATTCACCCCCCCTCTAGGTGTTTTTTCAATTGGTATCAGAGCTTGGACTCTAGGATTTGGTTTAACAACCTTAGAGAAGATCCTAATTTGCTAATCATTTCATTCATTTCATATAGTAAAAATGGCCGATGGAATTAAGACCCCTCCTAAGTTTGATGGACTTAACTTTCCCACATGGAAAGTTAAGATGACCGTGTTTTTGCAATCTCTAGGTAGCCGAGTTGCAAAAGCCGTGACTAAGTCCTTTAGTGTACCCCCCGGTGACGAATCCACTTGGTCCGAAATAGAGACTAAGGAATTCGATGCCAATGCCAAAGCTCACTATGCACTTCTACAAGCCCTTAATGATGATGACATTTCTAGGGTTATCCATTGCAAATCCGCATATGAGATTTGGTCACACTTGATAGTCACTCATGAGGGGACCTCACAAGTAAAGAAGGCTAAGATTAACCTTCTTCGGTCCCAATATGAAACATTTAGCATGCAAGAAAATGAAACCATAGATGATATGGTTACAAGATTTACCAAGATTACTAATGGACTCTCTTCTTTAGGTGAAGATATCAACAATGATCAAAGAGTAAGGAAGATCATCCGGGCTCTTCCTCCTTCATGGGAAGTTAAAGCAACAACCTTGAAGGAACTCAGCGACAATGAAGAGATGGAGCTTATAGGTCTCATTGGGAACCTCAAAACCCATGAGATGGAAAGGAAAGCAAGGGAGGATATGGCTCCTTCCAAAAAGAAGACTATCGCCTTCAAGAGTCAAGCTACACACTCCGATGAAGACGATGAAGAAGAAGATGATGAGGAGCTCTCACTCCTTGTTAAGAATGTCCGGAGGATGTACAACAAGGCGAAGTACCAAGGTAGAAGAAGATGGCAAGGAGGCAAAGAAGAAAGAAGGATCACTTGTTTCAATTGCCAAAAGCCCGGACACATTGTTGCGGAGTGTCCGGACAAAGCTAAGCCCTCCACTTCAAAGAAGCCTTACAAGAAGAAGGCTATGAAGGCAACTTGGGATTCGGAGACCGAATCCGAGGAAGAAATAGACACCGCCAACATGTGCTTCATGGCTAATGAAGGCACAAGCAAGGTAACCTCTTCCCCTTCTCATGATAATGAACTTTCTATGGATGTGTTAGAAGAGGCTTTTGTTGAGTTGTCACAAAACTATGATTTCTTAAAGAAAAAGTATCTTAAAATGAAAAAGGATAATGAATCTTTAAGTCTTCAAGTTTTTACTCTTACAAAGGAAAAAGATGATTTGGTTTCCACTTTGGCCACTACCAAAAATGATTTTGAAAATATAAGATTTCTTGCAAAGGTAAGGCCCCACTAATTGATTCAAATGAAGTTACTATGCTTAAGGAAAGATTAGACTCATTAAGTGTTGTTTTGAAAGATTGTGAGTTTAACAAGAAGAAAATTGAGGCTATATTTCCTAAGAACAAGCCCCAAAGAAAAATGCTCATGCTCATGTTCATGTTCATGCTACACAACCTAAACACATGGCAAAACCCCAAAACATGCTCACACTACACATACACATCATGCATTCATGTATGGTAGAGTGTTCTCATGTTCACATTGTGGACGGAAAGGGCACTTAGCCAATTTTTGCTATGATAGATTAAACGTTTCACGTCATAATGTTTGGGTTCGAAGCACTAACTTTAAAGGACCCAAGAAAGTTTGGGTACCAAAATCAACAATTATGTTAAATGATGTAGGTACTTTTCAAATCCCAACGACGTAGAGGATGTGGTATCTTGATAGCGGTTGCTCAAGGCACATGACTTGGGACATCAACAACTTTGCAACCCCATCAAGATATCATGAAGGTGCACCGTCACCTTGGAGATGACGCCAAGGGTAAAATCATCGGTATTGGTAATGTAAAACTTGGCACCTCTCCTTTAATTGAAAATGTAGTTTTAGTTGATGGCCTCAAGCATAATCTCTTGAGTGTTAGTCAACTTTGTGATAAAGGTTTTGATATTGTTTTTGATAATGTTGCTTGTAAAGTAATTGATAGAACTTCTAATGTTTGTGTATTTTCCGGTTTTCGTGAAAGTAATGTTTATATGATTGATATGTTAAATATGTCTTGTAATATTACGTGTTTGAAAGCCCTCGATGATGACTCTTGGTTGTGGCATAGGAAATTAGGGCATATTTCTTTTGATCACATTTCTAGGTTAAACACAAAGGAAATGGTGAAAGGTATTCCTTGCTTAAATTTGAAAAGGACCGAGTTTGTGACGCATGTCAATTTGGGAACAAAACTAAGTCTTCTTTCAAGTCAATTAAGGATACATGACATCACGTCCTTTGGAATTAATCCATATGGATCTTTTTGGCCCTACACAAACCAAAAGTCTAAGTGGGAATAGATTTGCTTATGTTTTGGTTGATGATTTTTCAAGGTTTACTTGGGTTTTCTTTCTTGAACACAAAAACCAAGCATTTTCGTATTTCCAAACTTTTAAGAAAAGAGTTGAAAAAGAAAAGATGTTTCGATTTTGAGAATAAGAAGTGATAGAGGAGGTGAATTCATTAACCAATCCTTTACCACTTTTTTGTGATGAACATGGAATAAAGCATGAACTTTCTTGTCCTAGAACTCCACAACAAATGGAGTAGTTGAAAGGAAAAATAGAACATTACAAGAGATGGCTAGGACAATGCTAAGTGAATATGGTCTACCACATTATTTGTGGGCCGAGGCCGTTAATACATCATGCTATATGTCAAATCGTGTTTTCTTGTGTAAAATACTACTAAAACTTCTTTTGAAATGTATTTTTCTAGAAAACCTAATGTTTCCTATTTCAAAGTTTTTGGATGCAAATGTTTTGTTTTAAATACAAAAGATAATTTAGGAAAGTTTGATGCTAGATCTTATGAGGCTATTTTTGTAGGTTACTCAAACACTAGTAAGGCTTATAGAGTTTCATTAGATCATCATTGACTATTGAAGAGTCTATTCATGTTAAGTTTGAGGAATCTAACAAGTTTGTTAAGAATGTTGTAGAAATAGATGCATGGATGAAGGTTTTGGAGAAAGTGACCTTGGAGTGCTTCTACTATGGGAGACAAACCAAAGGATGATGAAGGAAGCGAAGCTAAGGTGGAAGAGGCACAAGGAAATGAAAATCAAACACATGAGGTGGAGCCTACTCAACCACTACCAAAGGATTGGAGATACAATCCACATCATCCCAAGGACCTCGTCATAGGTGAAGTATCAAAAGGGGTAACTACTCACTCTAGACTTCATGACTATTGTGGTAACTATGCATTCATTTCTCATATTGAACCCAAAAATGTCCTCGAAGCCGAGGCCGATTCATATTGGTTGCTAGCCATGCAAGAGGAGCTCAATCATTTGGGCGCAACCAAGTTTGGCATCTTGTTCCTAGGCCCCACGATAGACCAACAAATTGGTACTAAGTGGATCTTTAAGAACAAGTTGGATGAATCGGTAATGTAGTTAGAAACAAGGCTAGGTTAGTTGCCCAAGGTTACACTCAAATCGAAGGGATCGATTTTGAAGAAACCTTTGCACCCGTAGCACGGCTTGAAGCAATACGGATGACACTAGCATTTGCCTCATATAAAGATTTCAAATTATTTCAAATGGATGTTAAAAGTGCTTTTCTAAATGGATTTATTGAAGAGGAGGTATATGTTGAACAACCCCCCGGGTTTGTTGATCCTACACATCCGGATTTTGTTTTTAAATTAGATAAAGCTCTTTATGGTTTAAAACAAGCCCCTAGGGCTTGGTATGAAAGACTTTCTCTTCATTTTGATTTCAAATGGTTTAAGAAAGGTAAAATTGACACAACTTTGTTTACAAAACATGTAGAAAAGGATATTCTTATTGTGCAAATTTATGTGAATGATATTATTTTTGGTTCTACTAATGAATCTCTTTGCAAAGCTTTTGAGTCATGCATGAAGGATGAATTTGAAATGTCTATGATGGGGGAGCTCAACTATTTCCTTGGACTCCAAATCAAGCAAAAGAAGGATGGATCCTCATCAATCAAGCCAAGTACACAAAGGAACTAATCAAAAGGTTTGGGCTTGAAGGATCGAAAGTAAGCAAAACTCCCATGGCAACACTACAAAGCTTGACAAGGATGAACAAGTAAAAGTGTAGACATTAAACTTTATAGAAGCATGATAGGTAGTTTATTGTTTTGACGGCTAGTAGGCCGATATTATGTTTTCCGTTTGTCTTTGTGCACGTTTTCAATCTTGTCCTAAAGAATCTCACATAATTGCGGTTAAACGCATAATTAGATACCTTAAGGGCACTATTGAAATGGGTTTGTGGTATCCTAAAACCGGATTATTTGAAATGAAGAGTTTTTCGGATGCCGACTATGCGAGTTGTAGGGTAGATAGGAAGAGCACAAGTGGAACATGTCAATTCTGGGTAATTGTCTTGTATCTTGATCTTCCAAAAAGCAAAATTCAGTAGCCTTTCAACCGCCGAGGCGGAGTATGTTGCAGCCGGGCTTATTGTGCACAAGTTCTTTGGATGAACATACTCTCCTCGACTATGATTTACACTTTGATCATGTTAAAAATTTTTGTGATAATACTAGTACTATTCACATGACAAAGAATGCAAATCAACATAGTAAACCAAACACATTGACATTAGGTATCACTTTATTAGAGATCACTATGAGAAAGGTGATATTGTTATTGATATGTTTTCTAACCGATTTTCAACTTGCCGATATTTTTACTACCATTAGACTATGCTAGATTTTCATTTATTTGCTGTGAGTTGAATGTTTGCATTATGGACTCTTAAAAATAATATTTTCAACTTGTTTTGTTTTAACCCTTTTTGATGTATGACAAAAAGGGGAGAAATAAGTTTAGTTTGATATTTAGTTTTTGATATTATTTGAGTTTTATACATATAGAAAAAGAAAGTTTGTTATTTAAGTTTTTGATAAAACTTTTGTACATTGAAATGCTTTATGTATTGTGCTTTCAATAGTCCAATTTTTTTATACATAGCATCATTTGAGGGGGAGTTTTTTCAAACTCTTCTTCCATGTTTATTTAAATAACCTATATGTTTTGTCATCATCAAAAGGGGGAGATTGTTGGCCCAAGGTTACAATCACCCATGATTAGTGTATTTTGATGATTACAAAACATATTAGTTATTTGTACTAATAACATTTGTTGTTTTAGTGTGTTTCAGATTTCTATTCATCCTAGAAGTCTTCTCTCACAAATACAAGGATTTGGACTCAAGTCAACTCCAATTGGGCTCAAGGAACAAGTGTTGAAGATTATATGAAAAGCCTATTGAAGATCTTGAAGTCCTTAGAAACATTGTAAGAAATAGAATGTTAAGTTTGAGTATATGAAATTTGGCTCTAGGATTTGCACACACACTTGTTTCATATATTTCCTATGTTTTGAAAATAGTTATTTCTAAGTTTTTATGCCTTAGTTTATATATACATGTACCAAAAGCTTTATCTTGAAAATCTTGTATAAAACATGTGTATAAACTATTTTCTGCATAATACTTAGCTATATGTATTTTTAAAAATATTTCTCAAAATTTTTCTAACTCAAAACCAGCCCAGTTTTCTGTTTCAGGCAACTCCGGCCGACCGGCCCGGTCGACCGGCGATGTGTCTGGACATGCACTGTTTGTGCATGTCTGTCGGTCGACCGGATCAGTCGACCGACTAGAGCAAATTGCTCACAGGTTTTTTTCGGTCGACCGGACCGGTCGACCGGAAGAAGGAAACTGTGTTTCCTCTTTTGGGACGGTTGACCGGACCGGTCCGACCGAGAGCCAACGGCTCTTTGCAGCTGGCCTTGCGGTCGACCGGACCGGTCGACCGCCAAGCCTGCTATAGCCTAACGGCTCTTTCCTCTTTGGGCTATTCTAAAAAACTGTTTTTTGTTTCCAGCTTTAACAGATTTTTGGAGAGTTGTTGGGGAGCTTTTGCAGGTCAAATTAGGTGTAAAGAAATTATTTTTAACCTATTTTCTACCCTATAATAGAGGAAAAGTCTCTCTTGCATATCACCAAGAAAAATCCTCAAGTTTGTGTTGTTTTCAAAGAGAAAGAAAAGAGTTTAAAGCTTCATTCCAATTCTTTTTGAGCTTGTTTTTCAGTTGTGTTTGATTACTAATATCACTCTACAACTGAAGTTTTTCTCACCACACTTCATAGAGCCAAAAATCCTATACTCATTCTATAGTGAAGTTGTAATAGAAGTGAGAGTGTTTGTAAAAGAGTTTGAGAAAAAGTGTAGTGATCTTGTTGTGATCACTTGTTCTTGTAATCCCTTCCTTGTGGAGCAACTCTTCGGTAGAGGTCCTTTGTACTCGGTGGAGCTCGGTGCTCGGTCTTCGGTAGACCAAATTGTAAAGGCGTCCTCGGTGGATAGTGGAAACCCTTCACGGAGGTGAAGGCGGGGAGTAGAGCGGTGGCTCGAACCTCGAAACAAATCACTTTGTTTGCGATTGCCTTTGCGTCTAATTCTTGCTTTACTTTTCAATAGCTCCTTATTGCTTTCTATTGCATACTTGTGATATTGTTTAATTCTCTTGTGCTACTATTTGCTTGCTTGTAATTCTTGCCATATATCATTGTGTTTGCATCATTCTTCATATCATCCATTTCATACTTGTGTGTGCCAATCCCGTACTCCATCCAAACAAGAGCTTCACATCGCGCCTCAACCCATATCAAGGGGAATCAAGAGGAGTTTAGAGTCCAGAGCCTCGCAAGAGGAATTCGGCTACACTTGTTGAATTGTACTAAGTTGAGCCTCACTTGTTTTAGGTTCCGCATTTAGAGAGTTAAAATTTTTAAGATTAGCAATCACACCTATTCACCCCCCTCTAGGTGTTTTTTCAAACTCCTCTCTCAAACAACAACAACCTCTACACAGAGGCAAGACACTAAGCCACACAAGATTAACCTCTCAATAGAGGGATATGGCACTAAAGCCAAACAACAATCACCTCTCACTAGAGGGATAAGGCTCAAAGCCAATACTCTTACAATCACCTCTTCATTAAGAGGGATACCAACCAAACTAAACTCCATCACAACCACCTCTACACAAGATGGATAACAACAAAGAAAAGAAGGTTACAACTCTTGGTGATCTCAAAGACCACAAACCAATTTTCTCACAAAAACAAGATCCTATAGATAGGATAGATATGATAGCTCAGTCTGAGAATACAAGGGTGTTTGGAAATTAAAACATAAAGAAAAATACTTGAAAAACACTTAGAATAAGATAGAAATGAAGATCAAAACCAATGTCCCAAATACTCTATTTTTCTTTAATTTTTTTCAACCCTAGAAAACAAATAAAGATAAATCCTTTTTAACCCAAAAACTCTTTTAAAACTTATTGCTAAAAACACTTAAGAAGATGGAAAATTTTTGCTCTCAAAAATCATGAAGAAACCAGCTCAAGAGATGGGTATAAATACCCTCTCAAAATTCTGCCCGTTGGCAGCCAAGACATGACAGAAATGCCCTTCTGGTCGACTGCCCGGTCGACCGGCCAATGGTCATTTTTATGACCGTTGTGCCTCTGTCGACCGCCTGGTCGACCGGGGCCAAAGCCAACGGTCGCCCACCGCCCCGGTCGACCAGCCCCCACCCAAGAATGGGGTGCTTTCAGTCGGTCGACCGCGCGGTCGATCGGCCGAATGGGCTGGCCTTTGTGCACGTCCGTGCACATCGGTCGACCGACTCCTGGTCCGGTCGACCGCCTGATCGACCGCTAATGCAGTCTGGCTGGGATTTTGGGTATTAAAAACTTATCTTTTTAATTTCAATTAAATCCCATAAAATCACATAAATTTAACAAAATTAAGTTCTATAAGATCATTGAAATACAAATATGTGTGACAAAAATTCAACACATATTATAAACAATTTAAACATTTTTGTGATTTGAAATTAGGCTTTATACAAAATCGGTATTTTTCAAAATTCGATTTTTTGAAATGGAAAACCGTTTTCTCCAAAACTCATGTAAATACAAAAATATGATATTGAAACAACTTGAAGCATGTTGTATATGGATAGAATCTAATATACATAAAAGATATATATATCTATGTTTTTAACATGAAATCCAAAAATCGGTTAAAACCTAAAACCAAAACCAATAAACTTTAAATTTTTTTTTTTTGTGTGTGAACTTGAGCATATCAACACTATTTACCTTTACACAGATCTAACATAAACTAAATACAAACTGAAGTCTCTAAGCCGACTCGATCCAAACGAGATCAACGATTTTGACCTCCAACCGAGTGCTAGATGCAATCTTGACGCGCGAGCTCTTGAATCAACATGTGAAATCTCCAAACACTCCTTTGTTGAAGCTAAACACGTACTAAATCTTAATCAATATCTGAAACTAAATATCACAAGATTATTAGTAAACTATAGCTACATGTGTTAATCATCATTAAAACTAGAGTGATGGCCTCTGGGCCAACATTAAAGTCATTACCCCACTCCAGCTCGTTTAGATACCAAAGTTCAAGTCCACAACTATAGGAGTTTCACAATTGTGTCTGGTCCCAATCGATTTTCATCTCTATCTTTGGAGAACCATGTGGCACATGTTAGGTACGAAGTCTAAGTTTTCCACTGCCTTCCCACCTCCACACTGGATTGTCAAATCAATGTCGTCCATGAGTCTGCATTATCATCTTTTGCATCACATGTGCACATGGAATCACATGACAAATTATACAAGAAGTCACTAATAAAATTGTTCAAAATAATGTCCACTACAATATTTGAATAACAATAAAAACTGTTTAAACTTTTAATATTGATATGTTATCTTACTTGCTTGTATACTAATCCGTTTCAAATCTTGAAGAAACTTAATCGTTATCTTTATGTTATAAATTTTGGTATCAGTTCTATTTTTAATAGTGAAGATCTAGTAAATTACAAATATTTTGATTTTAATCCTAGCAACTTCTTTATTGATGATACAACCCATGAGCCTATTTTTGAGAGACCCTCCATTCCACCAATTTTAAATATTTTACCTACTATAGTGGATCAGATTGATAAAATTTTAGATGATGAAATTATCATGACTTGTAAGTATTTAGTTCGATAAAAAGAAAGAGCACTGATTGATCCCACAAGTTAAAGCAAGATGAGATCACTTCTATTATTGACTCGATAGGATCGAGCTCTCTCCGACACGGAGAGAATGATGCAGACAATGGACCGAAAATATGATAAATCTTTCATCATTGGAGAAGACGCGCCAACTCAATATAGATCAGTAGTTCTATTAGTATTAGGATTTTTTAGTTTTTAATTCTTGTATTTTTAATTTTTAGAAATCTAATTTACAGTTAGATTACTAGTTTCTTTTTTATGTATTTTTTAGACTTTTGATTTATTTTAGGAATTGAATTATGTAATCTAAATAAAAGTAAGAGATACAATTTTGTAGCCTATATAAAGACCCCATATATTCATTTTTCAAAGAACAATCAATGAAAGTTTTTCTTTACTCTCAAATTGAGTTTGATTATTGCATTTCTTGATCCTAAATTCTGTTAGTGGTGGGATGCTCTAATCAGACTCAATTAGTAGTTGAATGTTGTAATTGATTTATCTATCTTTTTTCTTTTCTCTAACTCTCTAAATTTTTTCCTCTCAAATAAATCTCTGTCGAATACTTCAGCGCCAAATCTCTCTGTCGCCACACATCCGGCAACTTCAGCCTCGTTTACATAAGCGCCTTGACTCCTCGATGATTCTGTTTTCGTTATTGTACTAATTCTCATCTGCGTGAGTTCAGAAATCAATCAACATGCAAGTTAGATCAAATTTACAATAACTTTAGCTATTTTCTTATTGCATCAACTCTTTAATTACAAGTCTAAATATACATCATCCAATATGTTATCTATTCTGATTTTTTGTCCACTTTAAAATGCGAGTGTGTGATCTGCTTCTTGTTTGTAGTTGCTTGACTTTTTTATTGATAGTAGAACTGTTACCTACATCATAACAATGTTTAATTAGTACTTTGATATTTGAATTGATCTAATACAT
Source organism: Agave tequilana (assembly GCA_038442645.1). Taxonomy (NCBI): domain Eukaryota; kingdom Viridiplantae; phylum Streptophyta; class Magnoliopsida; order Asparagales; family Asparagaceae; genus Agave; species Agave tequilana. The sequence goes on from JAVJIF010005664.1 coordinate 257,449, forward strand.
GTACGTTAAAGAAATATAACTACTATTAAAAGTTTTAAGCTTTCCTATTAATGATTGTTCTTGTTGGTGAAGTGCTTAATTGAGTTATTTTATCTATTGTTTTCGCACATGCACACATTTCACATCAGAATCACAAGTGATCTATTTAGTCTATTTGGGCCTGTTTGGTTAAGGGTGGAAGTGAGGAAGTAAGGAAGTGAGGAAGTGATAATAGTTCCCTTTTGAACTTGAAAATTGGTTAGTTAGTTTTCCGGTGTTTGGATGTTATTGAGAAGTATAGTTTGAAAAATGTTATGTCTTTTCCGGTGTTTAGATGGTAGTGTGGAAATGGAAGTGGAAAAGTTGACCACAAAGTTGACCGCAAAATAATATTAAAATAAAAATTAATTAAGAAAAATAAAAAATGGACTGTAATTAGAATGCAAGTGAAATTTACATAATCAAAAAATTAACTGTTTTACACTACAACTTTTTACACATGAGATTTACATGACCACAAAATTAACTGTAGCACTCTAAAAGTGAAGAAATGGTTGTGTAAAAGAGAGAATAGAAAAGGAAAAGGGATTTTCTTATTTTCCTTTTCCGGTGTTTGGATAGATAGGGAAGTGATCAATTATACTTCCCCATTTTCTTACTTCCGCCCACTTCCTTCAAACCAAGCACCCCCAGCACGACCATCCAAGTTGGTGGGTCCAAAATGGATGGTCGAAAGAAGGATGGACAATGATGACTCGTGAATTTAACGCAAAGTTTGCAGTTGAACAAGTGAACCTAACAATAGGGCAGGTTAAAGAGAAAGAGCAGAATTGAGGATGACATACAAGCAATTAAGAAATTAATAGAGCGAAACTGTATGGTGGGATTATGATCAAAACTGCGTGGTGGCTAGTCTTGATTGTTGGAATAATCTTAAAAAAGTGAGTAATGTACAACACAATTTCTTTTAGGTGTTAAGTTTCTTAATTAATTGTACATGTTACATTGTCTATAGGATGAGAAACTAGGGCCTTACTGAAGTTCAAGGACAAAAGGTTCCCTTGCTATAATCAGTGCCTTGATTTATATGAAGGTCTGTAAATTGGAAAGTTCATTTTATCTTCATTTTTTGATTTTCCATCTAAGTTTCAACACTTTTATATGGATTTGAGCGGACTGATATGGTGATGGAAGGCGATTACATGGTTCCAATCATTATGCTACTAATGATGAAGGAGATGAAGAAAATTCAGTCACACCAATGGCATATTTGAATGCTTGAGAGAACCGTCATGGTAAAGAAGATATCAACGATACTCTTACCAGGACTCGTACAACTTCATTGATGAATTTCCATCAACCCAAGCACCAACCGCCACCCAAGCACGACCTGCAGCCCAACCACCACCTGGAACATCTCAGCCAACAGTGCCACCCGCACTCAGTCAATTGAGGGGGCCAACATCAATGCCTAGTTATGGTCAATCAAGAAAAAGAGGGTCCAGGGAAACTTGGAGGAAGGACTACTTTGATTATAAGCAAGAGGAAACCAATCACTATATTCAAGCCACCTATGAAGCTAAAAAATTATGAGCTGAATATAAACTAGAGAGAGAAAAAAAAGATATAGCCTATGAGTTTTCTACAAAAAGTGCATGGAGGTCTATGATATTATGGACGGATTCTATGAAAATGATGATATGAAAGCGCATATCTTCTTCAAAGATGCATATAGTCGTGATTTTGTTTTTTTTTAAAATCGATGGCTGAGCATAAGATGCCCAACTGGTTAAGGAGGCAATTTGACAAAATGATTGATGAATGAGTGCTTAATTGCTGAGTAAAAAGAACTAGTGTTTCCCCTTTGCCATTTATTTGTTTTGAATGTGTTATGCTTTTAATGTTATTGTTAAGAGTTAAGTGTAGGTTTTGGATCTAGTATTTCTGTAAAAATTTCATACTATGATGTGTTTTTTCCCCTCTTAAAAACTCGCTATTTATTTTTGTATTTCACTTATAGTAGTGTCAGTCTTTTTGTACTCTTTGTCAGGAACTAGATATAAATAATTTTGACAAAGGTATTGGCTGCCATATGCAATATGCTTCACTGTGAAAATTTCACCAATTTTGAGTTTTTAGTGATGTATGTAAATTGCTTCTATTTTCCATTAATTGGAAAGATGAGCTGATAAAAAAAAGTAGAAACAACACTAGCTTTTCAGAGCACTAATAATCTCGTTACACTTTATTAATATAGAACAAATATACCAGCAATTTTAGGAGTTATTTCTGTTTATTCTCGCATTACAGTGATCAATATCCCACATTTTTTGATCAATTTCGTCTCTTTAATAGATAAAGACCTATCTCATTACAGATATTTTGAAATAAGGATTCCCGCTTGGGGTTGTCCAAGATTTTCCGTAAGGTAATAGTTGGTGGAGTGCGTATATAATCCGCATAGAGTGGGATTATTGCAGTTAATACATTATTAGAATATCAACTTACTGTTTCATTGCTATGTTGGAATCTCTCTGCTGCTGCTAGGTGAACTACACCAGCTCGTCGCAACACGAAAACGAACATTGCCCCTTGTTCTTCAACATTGGTTCTTCTAGTATCTTGAAGAAGATTGTTGTCCCTCAATCGATCAACCAATGCTTAGAAAATGTGAGGCTCCACATAAACTCTCTTTTCCAACATTCTAGATGAACTTCTAGAACTTCCCTTATATACATGGATCTTATAAGACATGAGGTATGCATCGGACATGGCACGACAGGAGCTTGAAATATACCAACTATATCATCCATTACGACCTCTTCTTCTTCTTCTTCCCTGAGTCGGCGTCAGTGCCACTTTCATATTTAGAATGAATGGATTTTCAAAATTTTGGTTGAGAAGGTAGACTAGTTTGGTTAAAAATATTTGTTTCATTAGCCTCTATATAGGAAATCTCAACACCAATGTTCCTAAATAAGGGCAAGTTTTTATCCATTCTATAACATCTAGTTAGGAAAAGAATAAAGTTAAAAACAATTCTATTTCAACTAGTTTCTAACGGCTGCTTTTTTACTTTGAAGTTTAAAAATGAAGTTTAAGATAACTCTATTTTTTATTCAAACAAATCACAAAGATGGCGAAACTACAATTTATAAAACCACAGTTAGAGTTTTGCAAACTACATTTTGCAAATCTCTAACTACAACTTAAAATTAACCACAGTTTAGAAAGCTTCAAAACCAAGTTTGGGCTGGGCCTTTTGCCCCCATCCCAAAAAAATGAATTTGTTGGAATGCTCTGACGCTGGAGTTAATCGTTTCCGCTGCCGGTCGGTTGGTAAGGTTGGATGAATCCACGTCCTTGCTCACCAAAAATCGATACATTCTGAGTCGCCGTTGAGGTTGACACAGCTTATTCCCTTGTTCCTGGTACTGATGTCGATCTGGAGGGTGTTGACGCCTCTGTTTTGTGGCGACGGTTTGAGTATCTCTTCTGCTCTCGATGCGGTTGTGTTGGTCATCGTCCATCTGATTGTAATTCTTCGTTGACCAATTGTGCTTTACCACCATCAAATTCGCCTTCCTCCACGTCGGTGGATGTTGTTATGGCGACTACTGATGCAAACCCATCGGCCGTTGATGAGTTCCCAGCTGCAAAGGCCTGGATCCACGTTCGACGGCGTGGCCAGAACCGTCTGCAGCCATCGAACTCAGGTGCCATTGCTCTAGCTCCAACGCATTCCCTCGCCCGTCATAATCTCGAAGCTTCTCCCTTACGTATGCGTTCACGTGATGATGCCCATTTTACCTTGCCACGTGCACGAGCCTCTGCAGGGGTCCAGGCGAGGTTTTTTAGAGCTTTTGAGCTCTTGTTATACTCCCTAAATTTCGGGAGCAGATGAGCCTGACCCAATGAGCTTAATGAGCCACATGGGCTCAGCGGAGGCTCACAGGCCAGCCCACGTGGCTATAGCTCCCTCTGGGCCTGAGATAGATGGAGCAACTGATGGAGCTAGTCTCAGAGGTCGAACCCAACACCCACCACCTTGCTGTGTGTTGTCAATTCTGCTACCAATTCAATCGGGAATTCTGGGGGCAGTGGGTCGACTGGTCCAGTTGTCCTGACCCAACGCGCCAGCGCAGGTCCTTCCTCTTCTCAAATGGGGGAATCCTGCTCCACCTAAGAGTCCTATTGCTCGGAAACGTCCCTTGAAGAAGCAGTTGCTGATCTCCGGTCAGCTATTTCTCGTTTAGCGCTGATCCCTTTGGCGGATGACTAGCACGAAAGGCTCATGTACTGTATACTCAGACGAGGAATTTTGCTAAGAAGAAGGAGAAGGAAGCAGTGAAATCAACCTCCGGAGCCCTAAATTTGACAAGTCAATCAAGGTAAGCGTTCTTTCAGAGAGAAGCTATTCAAAAGTTTCTGCATCGTTGAATGAAGATGAGGAAACTATGGGGCCGTTTGTTTCGCGTAAAAGTCCGTAATTCGTAAATGACTTACAACCCAGTTACAACTACGACGTTTGTTTGGACCGTAATTCGTAAAAGACTTACACAACCAATTACCCCTCACTTGCAACCCAATTACCACTCACTTACAGCCCAGTTACAGTTAATTTGTGGTCATGCAAATTTGTATTATTTTTTTATATTAATATTAAATTTTTAATATTTAACATTTTTAATATTTATTTGCAATATTAAAATTTTTTAAATCACCAAATAGTTAATTTTGTGATCAACTTTTTCACTTACGACTTACACATTACGATAACCAAACACCGTAAAGTACAATACACTTTTCCACTTACAACTTTATATTACCAACCAAACACCATAAAGCTTACATGCATGTAACTCATTTAATAATGTAAAAGACTTTACCAATTACAACTTACGAATTACGGCCAATTACGACAACCAAACAGACCTATGTATGAAAACACTATCCCATAAAAATTAGAATGAACTTGTCTATTTAATATGTCCAATAAATTTTTTTTAATAAAATAATATGAAAATTTATATTTTATAAAAAAATTTCTATTGAACATGAGCACGCCCATTCATATCCCTACTGTCCTGAAATTTGGATATGGATGATGATCGGCTGCTGGATTATGTGTTCCCTCTGGGGGTTACTTGATTTCTATTATAGTTTTCTTCTTTTGTAATTTTGTTTTTTTCTTTTAATCTGAATATCAAAAAAAGAAACCCCGAAGGTTTTTAACTTTATGCCTCCTCAGCGTTTCACAGACGGAGAGAGGGAGTCGCCGACGACGGAGGGGCGGAGGAGGCGGCCGTACACGGGTTTGACAGCCGCTACCTCAAGAGCACTCGAAAATGGGGCGAGGAGAAACTAGGGTTTGTAACCCGTAATTTGTGAACGCACGTTTTTTTTCTTACTCTTTGTTTCATTCGAAATCTTTTCACTTGGAATTTTCCTTAATGGTTCTTGACTTTTCCATGTATCGAGGGTGTTCTAAATAAAATATTTCCTTTTATTCACTTTATAATCAGTTCATTGATCTCTCTGGGTATAATTTGCATTTCAAATAATTTTTGCTCCATTTGGAAGGAAATTTTTTATACTAACGTCTTTCTTTATAGGTCCTTCATCTCCTTTGTGATATATGATTTCAGAAATTACGTGTGTGAATAGTGTGGGAAATTTAGAAATCTAGTAAAGTTTTGATTGAGATTTTAGTGCTTGCTCTAGGAACTCTGAAAATGTACAGGCTTTATAAGAGAGAATTGCATTTCCTTCAAGTTATAACACAAGGAGCCTCACAGTGTCTTAATGGATTGCAGGATAATGCGGTGCATGCGACGCTTCCCTCAAGGGAAATATATACATGCAAGGTATATTGTTAGAAACTGAAACTAGTGAGTTAAGTATCTACATGTTCTTTGTGAATTTGGTAGCATCTATTTGTTTAAATTGTCCATTGTGCTCTTCTAGGCACTGATTACTGATTACTAGATAGTAGGTGAGCAGATGATGAACTAGATTGAGCTATTATGTTTTATGAATATTAATTTTACCTTCTATTTTAAAATGAAATTCCTAGAAGAAAATTGTGTGAATTTTATTTACTGAACTTCTCCCATTGGACCGTAGTAAGGGGCTACCTATTTTGGAAATAATGATGTGTAAATCAATTATGGACGTTATGTATAATAAGGATAAGACATGGAATGTGCATGGAAGAAAGGGGAAAATTTTCTCCAACTTAAACAAAAAGTGATGCAAAGGCACCTAGAATAAATATTGAACAAAGAGTTCAGGAGGGAATCTAAGTTAACTTTGCAATGAAGGTCATAATAAAGGATTTGCTGAATTTTCTTATAAACCTGGTTGATGCCCAATTTAATAGGATTGGCGGAAACTGTTTATATAGCAAAATTATCCTTATCGTCATAGATGAATATAATTCCAGAGTTCTTGTAGCAAATCATATCGTTTTCACTGCTGCAATCCCACTAGACTATTTCCTTGTCTTGGTGAATTCATAATGGACAATGAGTTTGGGGGAAGAAATTTGAGAAAGAGAGGAAAAGTTTATGGTTGGATGCAAGAAGGATAGAATTAAGATTGACAAATAGATGAATTTTGGAGGAAGACAGGCACACAATCAGTAAGTCTTAAGATTGATTCTTATCCAGCGAAACTATATCTTGAGATATTACAATAGTCAATTTATTGGTGTTAGCAACTCAATTCTTGATCAGAGTCAAGATCCTGTCTAAATAATTTTTTTTAATGAACAACAAAATTAAAGGGTGAGATCCTGTCTAAATAAAATTTTTTAATGAATAACAAAATTAAAGGGTAAAAAATGTTATTCCCGTAGAACTCCAAATCCTAATTCTAATTCAAATCAAATAGATATATTCAAATAGTAATGATTATTTGCATTAAACCCTAATTAGAACGATTGGAGGCACCAGCATACCCGCCCTGCCGTGACAACCGCTTGGGATTACAGCGCCTTGCTCTTTTCTGGCTGGTTTGGGAGCAATGGAATGGGAGGATCTTCCATTCTACTGAGAGTTTGTCGGAGGCTATCCTCAACAATGTCCTTTGCTTCATGTTTTTGTGGCTTGACCATCTTCCCATCCGCAGGAGCTGTCTCACTTAATATTCTGCTTTGAAAGTGTACTTGGATATGCTCTTACAAATCATCAAACTCAATTTGCCAGCTGCCAAAATTGGAGTCTAGCTGACTTGGACTGGAGTCAAGTTGAGGACTTAGCCTTATTCTACTAACAAGTATCAAGGTAACAGATCTGAGAACTAGCTTACGTTGAGCCTAATCAAGTTCAGTTTGATCAAATGTCTGGTACTCATTCAACCCTGTTGGTATTTGGGCCAATGCTCAAATCTCAATTTGGGAATGAATTGGGTCTCTGGTTTCACAAAAAAATTTCCGGGTAACTCCCGTTGTGCCTGAGCTACTCTCTACTTGCATGTGCTCACTGTTTATAGTGTTTGATCCATTGTACATTGGTTGGAGTATTACTAGAAGATTGTTATCTTTCTTTCCTTGAACGTATCATACTTCTTAGTTATTATTGTTTTGGAAATCCAGATGCGAAACGCAGAATACATCACAACTCTTCGCCTTGAAGCCAGTCTAATTAGCTAAAATAAGTCAAAATTATATTTTGATTTATATTGTTGTGACATATCACAAAAATATGAAATTAACACTAATAGGAAAATTGTCAATTGACTGCATCAGAATGAGGAACCCTTTCCTTTGAATTTAACAAACCTATTTACTTGTACTAGCCAAACTTTATGATAACCATTTGCTCTGTCAGTTGTACTCTACTATTAGGGACTGATGGAATAACCATTTGGACACCTACATTTACAATGTTGTGGGGCCACACCAATTCTCCTTGACATTGGCTGGGGGAACATGCTCATGAAACAATCCACAAGAAGAGTGTTGACCAAAGAGTAAGTGCCACTGAAGCCACAACATATGTCCATAGAAAGATAACAGATAGTTCACCTTGACCAACCTCGAACATTTGGATCATAGAAGCTGCAGAGGAACCAACAGGAGTTTAAAACATTCTAAAAATAGAAATTGTATCATAGTGGGTTGGAATAAAAGCAAGCATGTAGTATGCAACTTAGTTTTTATCTGTCTATAACAAAACCATGACTCATTGTGAACTAAACTCCAAAAAGGGAGGTAATCATATATAAGGACAAAAAATGACATTTGTTTTTCTCTTTATTATAGAGGGAGTTTGCAACTCACTAATGTTCATTGCAGGTGGAACAGCATATTGTAGAAGTAGAATGAAATGGTATAAAGGATCCGAGTGCACAAGGCCCAGACAAACTGCCCATTGAACTATCAATATGCCTATCAAAGGCAAGGCGATGAATCGGACAACTATGACTCCAAGAATAACAGAGAGTTTGATAGGTGGACCTTGTAGACCTGGATTTTGAAGTACAAGGTTAGATATAATTACTCATTGCTCACATAACAACAATAATAAAATAATCATCACCTTTGGTTAGGTTTCCTCCTGTTATCAGGTGGATACTTGGAATTGTACCATTGCTTCATACACATGGAAATAACAAAGTCAGCAGAAGAAATTTTCATTTAAATCATGAAGAAATAGGCATATAATTCCCAAGGTATGCAACAATGTTTTTTGCTCAAGAGTTCATTAATAATATCACATAGTTCAAGGAATAAATTGAAGATAAACCACTGACCACTAGCTGTGCAAATAAAAGAAATCACAAGTTGAATCTTTTTAAATCATGAAGAAATGTGCATAAAAGTCTTCATGGTACACCATGGTGTTTTCCGCTCGACAGTTACTTGATAACATTCTAGTAACAAAATTGAAGTTAACCACTGACCATTAGCTATACAGATAAGTGTTCGGTCTGAGAAATTCGTCCATATTTGTGTGTGAATGCCTTCTCATTTTTTTTCTAAATTTGGCACCATGTGTGGACGTTGTTAAAATATCAGCATATTGATTAATTTGGACAAGCTCCAAGTGGATTCGCATAGTGTAGGGGCAATGCCTCCACCTTCCAACTCTCCACTCTACTCATCATGATAAGCGATTGTGAGTTTGTTTAGAGGCTGTCGCTTCCTAGTAAATGAAGGAGATTTTAAGTTGAGGGAAAGGAGATTTTAGTCATAATTTATTCTGAAAAAAGAATGTGGAATGATGTTACACATGGGAGCTCTTTCCGGGCAACCAAATGAAGGCAGAGGGAAGCGGAGCATCTTCACTTGCAAAACTGAAGAAATTATTTTCCTTTAGGATGGTGTAAACAAATTTCTCTGGAATATACGGAGTAAAAAAACCATTTCATTTGATCCAAACGGATAGCAGATAGGGAAATCTTGCCCCTGTTATCTTGTCAAAAGATCTTCAATTATGCTATGTGAAAAAACATATAATAAGAGATATTTTTTGATCACGAGTGAAGAAGAAGGTAATAGTCAGTTTCAAAATGGATTCTTCTCCTTAAGACCATATTTTCTACAGTCTGAACTGCATTATGAATCTATGATTGAAGATGAACTGTACCAGGAGAGAAAATAATTATGAAACTGTGAAGGGAAAGGTAATAGTCAGCTTCAAAGTGGATTCTTCTCCTTAAGACCATATTTTAACGGTCTGAACTGCATTATGAATCTATGATTGAAGATGAACTGTATAATAGTTAGGAAACTGTGAAGCTGGACATCCTTGGCATCAGTAGGAGACATCACATAGCTTGATACAAAAATTGCCAGTTGAACAGTAAAATTTTCTTGGTTTTTATTCTTCCAGGAGACTAACTAATTATGAGAGGAAACAAAACCAAATGAGCTGACTTTGAGCATTGACTTGTGTGCACGAATCTTTTTTTTTTTCCTTATTTTTCCTGCTGATTTTTGTTGCTATGTGTTAATCATTTATCTCATAGCTCAATTTTTCGTCCTGTGAATGAAAGAAATTTCATCTCAGCTAAGAAGCAAATAATTATATAAATTATAATGACCTTAGCAGTGCTCATTATAAGGCATCACATGTCTACAAGAAATCAAAGATTTTTATTTATTGTTCCATAACTTGTTAGAAGAGTAGTATACTTCATCATGCAAATGTGATATTTTATTGTGCAAATATAAAAATTCAGCCCCACCCCCCCCCCCCCCCCCCCCCCCCCCCCCCCCCCCCCCCCCCCCCCCCCCCCCCCCGCCCGCAAAACAAAAAAAAAAAAACCACCCAAAGAGAAGAAAAAAAAAGACACACACACACACACACACACACAGAGCCACCCACCACCACCACCAAAATGCAATCCTGGCTCCGTCTATTTGTATGCTCCTGCTCATCTATTAAGTCATACTTGGGGTGTAAAGTACATATTACATGGGTACATTAAAGAACTTCTTGCTTCTTAGCTATGCCATTATGTGTTCCCAATTAATTGCCTTCCGAAAATGAGAAATATCTTTTAACCTACGATAGGGTGTCTAATTATGACTTCTTGCTTCTCAGGAGAAAACTTCTTGGGGTGTAAAATACATAGATACATTAAAAACTACTTGCTTCTGCGCTAGGTTTGCGTTACTGATCCTGCTATGCCATTATGTGTTCCTAATCAAGCTGATTTCTGAAAGGGTACATTTCGAGGAATCTGAAATTTTCGATTGCTCCAGGCATACTATGGATGCTTTAGAACTAACGATTACGTCCTTAACCATACGACATTTGGCCGGGTCCCCGTGACCCCTAGTATTCCAAAATAGTGTATTCATGGCAAAAAGAGACACACTAGCCATGGTGTCTAATAATGACTAAGATCTTTATTCACTAAGAATAGATTTGTCATGAATGCTTTTAGTTAAATTGCTAATATTATGACAAAATTTGCATGAATGATATTTATCTATCATTCTTAAATCTACAACCAATGTAATATAAATCTCAAGGTAAATATTTAAATGGAAGTTATATAAGTTGCAAGGAAGATCTATTCATAGTCATTTTGATGAAAGTAAGCTCATATTTCTTCAAGTTTAGAGTTTATATTAGCCATTGAGCTAAGCACTAGGAAAATGATGTTTAATATAATGCAGCTTATAGTTGTTGCAGCAAGATTATTTTCATTGCATTGGATAGATCTCATATTGCACATAGAACTTTCATGCATATTGTGCATATGTTAAGTGGATATGGCTTGCATTTGTCTAAAGTCATAAGAGAAGACTTGTACCCCAACAAAGAAGCTGCATCTTGGATTATCCGAAGGGAAGCACTTTGGCCTACCATCAGTTTTTTAATTTGGGGAACTGATCCAATGATAAGCCCAATAATCTAAACAGGAAGACAGAAAGAAATTAACTTTAAATTCAATTGAATAAAGCTGCATCATGAGACCAAACTTTTAAACTTAAATGAGAAGACTTAATGGAGATATAGCCAAAGGTTCTTTCTTTCTGTTAAAAGTCAAGTAAAATGGAAAGTTATTAGATAAGAGTTATGCATATGGGTTAAATTGCTAGCTGACTAAAGCTAACATAACTTCTTCTTTGCTATCAGTTGCACTCATGTAAAACCATCCAAACGGGAATATAATGTGTTGATGTGTTGCCATGCACTTTGTATGTGTCTCAATATTTGTGCGCGCGCGCGCATGCACATGTCTATGCGCTCATGTCTTTGTATGTATGAATTGAAGTCACATAATTTTTCATCCATATATGTTTATCCATGCTTGCATGTGTGTAAGATCAATGGGTAGTGTTAGCGTTATTAGTTATTGGGTTTCGGTATTAGGTTGTTTATCTATTGTAAGCCAACCTGTTAGTGTTTCCTATATAATAAAATCATGACTGGGAGATCTCCAACTCCCTCAAATCTCTTTTCCACTAAAATTAAGATGGTATCAGAGCTATCAAAACCCTAACCCTAGTTTCTATTCTCCACCTTCACTGCGGACCTCTTCCTTCCTCTCCAACCTCACGCCTCCTCTCCAACCTCTTCTGGTTGCTCGCCGGAAGCCTCCGAAGGCTACTGCATCTTTATGTGGGATGCCATGCTCTCCAGAACCCTCATGCTAGGTCACAGAGCCTTGTAGAACCCTCGCGTGAGGACGCCGACCCCTGTAGCCTAATCATGTGAGGTCGTCGAGCCCTGTAGCAGCCTTGTGTGACCATGACGACCTCACCACTGCTGCTGCTTTTGCCTTCGCCAGGGTGTTGTTGATGTTTTTTGGCTTTGGCAAGCTTTATCCTGCCGACTGATGGCTTTTTTTTATGTCTTTTCAATCTCCGCTGAGGCTGTCTACTGTTTAACTACCCCTTGCTCTAGCTGAACTTTATCAATAGTGGATTGTTGAAGTTTCTTTACCAGACTGTCGGTCTATCTATTTTTACCTGATTACATCTCTGTTATCTGGCTACTGGTTACCATGTTTTCCTACAACGTCAAACAACCTTTCGATTGCGTCTAAGAAATTTTTCGCCACCATCGTGAAGCTAAATGGCAATAACTGTCTCCTCTGGGTTCAGTGTTTTTGTCTCTTTGCTGGTTCGCAGAAGAAGCTGAATTATCCTACGGAGGATCCTCCTGCCCAAAAGTACTTCAACTTATAGTGATTGGGTGGCTAGTGACTTCAGCATGATGACTCAGCTCATCAACAATATGGATGAGAAGGTCAGTGATGGCGTCATGTTTTTGAAGAGTGTGAAGGAAATATGAGACACTCTGAAGGAGATATACTCTAATGAGCATAACAATCTTTGGTTACTGATATGTATGAAAGATTATTCTCGTTTCAACAAGATGGTCGCCCTATGGCTGACTACTACTCTGAGTTTATCCATATAATTTTTCATCCATATATGTTTATCCATGCTTGCGTGTGTGTAAGATCAATGGATAGTGTTAGAGTTATTAGTAGTTGGGTTTCGAGTATTGAGTTGTTTATTTATCATAAACCTAATCCGTCAGTGTTTTCTATATAATAAAATCAAGACTGAGGGATCTCCAACTCTCTCAGATCTCTTTTCCGCTAAAATTAAGAGGTAGAATGGGTAAAATGTGTATGTATGTGCGTGTGCATGTGCGTGTGTGATCAATGGGTAAAATGTCTTGAGATCACATTAATCTTTTTGTCCACATACCTTTCAAAGAATGAAGACGGTGTGAATGATCATTGGGTAACATGTGTTGAGATCACATTATTTTTCTTTTGTCCTTGCACCCTTCAGGTAATGAAAGCCTTGTGAATGTTGTGGATCATTCATTGGGATGGGGGTCAACGATGTAGAATTTTTTCCAGCTATATATGATTATAACTATGTAAAATAAGTAAAATTAGTACCACTCCGATGGATGCTGGGGCAAACAACTTTCTGATGTCAGCTATACTTGAAAGCCTTCTTAGCAATCTCTTTGTCTCATCCAATCTTGAAATCTGTAAACAATTTTAGAAGCTAATTAACATTGGTACGCTCTTCAATAGTTCATGCTTTAAAAGTAGGCATGCACAAAAAGGTAGTAGTGTAAAAATTTCATTTCTTTCTGCATGCAACATTGTCCGTGTGACATGCTATTGCTTCATTTGATAATCTTTTTTATTGGTCTAAAAGTAAACTCAAGCATTAGCTAATAATCTTTTCGTTCTCTTACCTTTGTTGCGTAGACAAAAGTGGAGAGTGGATGGACCCTTGTTTGAAAGTAAGAAGAAAAAGAAAAGGTTATAGGAAATCCGGTACTATCTTAAATTAATAAGGTTCAGTGCAAAATTCATTCATCGTGCCCATGTTATAAGGCTTGGCGCGATATTTGTTCCTAATTGTTTAATCAAAACAAAAATAAATGAACGTTTTGAGCTATGCTTTAAAGTTTAAATAGATTAAAAAATGTATTATTTATCTGCTTCTATTTTTTGTGTTTAGCTTAATGATGAAGGATGAAATTATTCGATCCTTTGTTTTATTTTTTCCCTTTCTGAAACTTGTTAAGTAGTTGGGGGGGGGGTTAGTTTGTCCTTTAGATTTTTTTCCTATTGTGTTTTGCGACTAGGGATGTAGGAGAAATATTTAGACTCTGCTTACCTCTTTATGTAAACTACTTTCAGTTTATGGGAACTTTCGGCAGTGTTCTAAATATCCCTGATATAGCCCTGATATTGCGCCGATATTGCGTTTACGGCACCTAACCGCAATGATTTGGCACATCCAAACCGATATAGCATTTTTCATCTAAAATCGCCGATAAATAGGCATGGACCCGATAAATCGGCCGCAATTTCGGCGATTTTGGACCTGATATAGCGTTTTACAGCCAATTTCTAGGTTAGGTATTTGGGTAATTCGAGTGATGTGACAATGTGACATTTTGAAGATTCTACACTTAGATAGTGATTATGGATTTATAGGCTTAATGCAAGTTATCGAGTTAAGTATATCTTAAACATATAAGTATGATGTTTTATGTAGATTTATATAATTTATGCATATATTATCTTATTGAGATGCGATTTAAGACACGAAGATATGTATATTTACAGTCCGATTTTGACATTCGAGTTTTGAAAATATCCCCGATATATCCCCATTTCCGATAAATTTTTCCGGCCAATGTAGCTGCTGTGGCCGCCATTTAGAACATTGACTTTCGGTGGATGGTTTTTTTATTAGCTAAAACTTCTCAAATTGATCTAATAGGTGATTGTATTGGCTAAACGCTATATTTGGTAATAAGGAAGACCAACCGAGAGATAGGACCACTTCAATCACATCAGAATGAATTGCAAATAGAATGTGACATGCATTGACTAGAGGGCTGTGCTGGGCGTGTCTCACATCCATTTGGTTTCAAGTGGGTTTGGCATGGCAGATTCATTACATTGGGATTGGTCCTATATTGGAAAGAGACCAAGATGGATAGATGGTTCTAATATAGATTGCCTTTTGAGTAATTTGGGTTTCAATCCTATTAGTTGATCCAGCTATGTTTGTGGGACCTTTGCCTGCGACCAATGATATCAGAGCCCGTTTGGTGAGCCCCTGTATATGGATTATTTTATTTCTTATGAGACTTTCATGGGCATGCTTGAGATCACAAGGAGGTATTATTGTTATTTTTTGGCAGCTTGGTCTGACATGGTACTCCACCTATTAGCGTGCATGATGTCATTTTTGATCTCTAGGTGTGACTTGGTTTGTTTACAAAGTGTTTGTTGGGATACTTTCTCCACTGGTCATACAGGGGTCAGGTTGAACTGGATACAACCTACATGGAGATCTCTAGGGGTGTCTGACATCCATTTGATTTCAAGCGGATTTTGGATGGAGAGAGCGTAATATAGATATTTAGTCCCATATTGAAAGAGGGCAAGATGGTTAGATGTTTCAAGTTTGGAACCCAAGATCCCATTCTGAATCATGTAGGTTTTGAGCCTTATTAGCCATTCTATCTCCATGGACCTTTGCCGACAAAAGGTTGTCGGTAGTGTTGTGTTTCAAATCAGGGAATGGACACATCTTGATCATATTTCATTAACCAGCAGTTGATCTATTTTCTGCAGCCTTCTCATCATAAACAACCTCTGTTCAGGGCAAAACTCTTCCTTTATGATGATGATTTAACACAAATTCTTTCTTTAACCATTCTCTGTTACAGAAAATGTTCTTATCATGGTTTCAACTATCGTCCGATTCTGATATATAGCAAGAATATCGTATCGGGTTTTGAGGTATCCGATACGATATTTACACTACAATATCGGCTGATATTAGGGCCGAAATTGCCGCTATGATTGATATTGACGATCTTGATGCTGATATTAACTCCGCCAGTGCGCCGTTCAGTACCTGTCCCAAACCAGGATAAAGGAGGAGGGTTGTGGTAGGTCTGTGACAGCCAACGTAAAACATTATCACATACTATAAACATGAACCAAGAACTAAATTTCGTTGGGGCGTCCCTTACTGAGCGACGCGCTACATCGGAGCCCGGGTGTAGTGAAAAGTGGGCAAGATTTGCTAGGTCGTCGTCCAGAAATGACGCGCCACATCGGCGCCCAGATGTGGTGTCAAATGAGTAAGGGTTCCCACACTTTTATGAGCGGGTCAGGGTAAAAAAAAGTAGCTCATGAACATAAGATTAGATTAGCATCATGGAACATAGGTTCTCTTACAGGTAGATTAACATAGTTAATTGATGTTATGGTTAGACGGAATGTTAGTATTTTGTGTGTGCAGAAAACTAAGTGGGTAGATGAAGAAGCTAGAATTATAGAGCCTTTGGGTTATAAACTTTGGTATACTGGTAGAGATAGAAATCATAATGGGATGGGTGTGATCATAGATAAACAATTGCTTGAGAATGTAATGGAGGTTAGGAGAAAAGGTGATAGGATTTTACTAGTTAAACTTATTTTAGGTAAGGAGATTTTTAATGTTATTAGTGTCTATGCACCACAAGTAGGACTTGATGAGTCAATTAAGCGTCAATTTTGGAAGGATTTAGATGAGATTGTGTAAGGTATACGCAGCAGAGAAAAGTTTTTCATAGGCGGCGATCTCAATGGGCATGTAGGAACTAGTTGTTATGGGTTTGATAGTGTACATGGAGGATATGATTTTGGGGAAAGAAATGAACCAGGTAACTCGATTCTAGATTTTTCTTTGTAATATGATTTGATTTTAGCGAATACATGGTTTAGGAAGAGAGTCTCACTTGATCCCTTTTAGAAGTGGATCAAGTGCGAGCTAAATAGATTTCTTTTTAATTAGAAAAGTAAATAGGGATTGTTGTATGGATTGTAACGTAGTACCCGGTGAGAGTGTAGTAACCCAACATAGACTCTTAATTTTAGATGTCCGGATTAGAAAGAGATTCAGAAAGATTAACGTAAGTTAGATCCTAAGATTAAGTGGTGGCGGCTAAAACAAGGTAACCAAAGAGTTTTTGTAAATCGAGTGTACATGAAGCAGATTGGAAAGCCCAAGATGATCCCAATACAAAATGGAATAAAATTGTTAGCTGCATTGAAAGAGTAGCTAAAGATGTACTTGGTGAGTCATGGGGTGGTGCTCCACCATGTAAGGACACATCATGGTGGAATGAAGAAGTAAAAGCTGCCATTAAGATCAAACGAGACTCTTATAAAGATTTGAAGAAAAATTATGATGGAGTGAGTTTTGAGAGGTATAAGCTAGCCAAGAAGAGGTTAAGAAAGCTGTTCAGAATGCAAGAGTTAAAGTGTATTAAAAAGTGTATGAGAAGTTGGATACCAAAGAGGTTGAAAAGGATATATATAGAATTGCTCGAATAAGGGAGAGAAAAACTAGAGACATGTACTGTGAGGTGTGTCAAAGATGAAGATCAGAAGGTTTTAGTTCGAGATGAAGAAATCAAAGAAAGATCTAGAGAGTATTTTGATAAATTGTTCAATGGTAGTTCTACTTAAGACTTGGATGACCTTATCATTCAGTGCCAGAATATGAACCATAATTATATGTGCAGAATTAATGAATCTGAAGTTAAAGAGGTCTTCATCTTGAAGAGGATGAAGTCAAGGAAAGCTGTTGGCCCGGATGGAATTCCTATTGAGGTATGGAGATGCTTAGGAAAGGTGGGCGTGAGATGGCTGACAAACCTCTTTAACAAGATCTGACTAAATAAAAAGATGCCAAATGAGTAGAGGAAGAGTACCTTAGTACCTCTCTATAAGAATAAGGGTGATATCCAGAGTTGTTCAAAATATCGTAGAATAAAACTCATGTGTCACACCATGAAGCTTTGAGAAAGGGTAATTGAACACAAGTTAAGGCAGAACGTTACTATATCAGAGAACCAGTTTGGGTTCATGCCGGGGCGATCGACGACAAAGGTTATTCATTTACTTCGTCAACTTATAGAGCGATTTCGAGAGAGGAAGAGAAATTTGCATATGGTCTCTATTGATTTAGAAAAAGCTTATGATAAGGTGTCAAGAGAGGTATTATGGTGGACATTGATGAAAAAGAAAGACCCCATCAAATATATTGACATAATTAAGGATATGTACGATGGAGTAGGGGCAAATGTCAGAACTTGTGGAGGCATAACAAGTGATTTTTCTATCACAATTGGATTGCATCAAGGATCTACATTGAGTCCATTCTTATTTGTCATAGTGATGGATGAGCTTACAAGAGCTATTCATGATGAGATACCATGGTGCATGCTATTTGCTGATGATATTATTCTAGTTTATGAGACGAGAGCCGGGGTAAATGTCAAAATGGAGTTATGGAGGCAAACTCTAGAATCTCAAGGTTTTAGATTAAGTAGGACCAAAACAGAATATATGAAGTATAAATTCAGTAAACAGAGAATTCGAGATTATAGTATTGTGAGACTAGATGGACAAGAAATACCGATGAGCAGTCATTTTAAGTACTTGTGTTCTATTATCCAAAAGGATGGGGAGATTGATAGTGATGTTAACCATAGGATCCAAGCCGGCTGGTTGAAATGGATGAGCGCAACAGGAGTTTTATGTGATCGTAACATTCCGTTATGACTGAAGGGAAAGTTTTATCGAACTGCTATTAGGCCAGCTTTGTTATATGACACAGAATGTTGGGCTATAAAGAGACATTATGCCCAGAAGATGAGTGTAGCAGAGATGTGCATGCTTCATTGAATGTGTGGTAACACGCGAAGAGATAAGGTGAGAAATGAGAATATTCATATTAAGATAGGTGTAGCCTCTATAGAAGAGAATATGAGAGAAAACCGCCTATGATGGTTTGGTCATTTGCGACGTAGACGTACAGATGCGCCAGTCCGACGAGTAGAGCATATCAATTTAGGGCAAGTTAAAAGAGCGCAGGGGAGACCGAAGAAAACATGGATGGAGGTAATACGACAAGGTATAGAAGCTAAAGATCTTAGTGAAGGCATATTGCTCGATAGGAATGAGTGGAGAAAGCTGATCCATGTGCCCGATCCGGCGTCACTCTTTTGGTTCATGTAGCCTACACCAAATACTTGGGACAAATGGCTTAGTTGTTGTTGTTGTTGTTGTTTGATGCTGATATTGATGGTATTGATACTAAAACCTATTGCCGATCCCGATACCAATACCGGGATTTTAAACCATGGTTCATATGTTCAAATTTCAAATAGCATCATCTAGGAAGTCAATTTAAAAGTATACAATACAAATAATTAAGCTTGCTTGCTACCTAGTAGGGTAATATTTACGCGTATATTTTTATGTGTCATAATTTGGCATGATTAAGTCTTATACAAGTGCAAGTGATTCTCTCATTTTATGCTGATACATAGTCATGAATATGTTAAAAGCGTATATCACCACATGCAAGGCTCAGAATTATAAGTGCCTTGTGTTACTATTATATTAGAATATGAACTGATGTTGTAGACTATCGTGAGAAAGATTTACCAAAGCTGTAGTGGTGTCTGTTTGGTGTTATATTCTTTTATACATTCACACCTGATTAAATAAAGAGTTAAAATTTAGGATTTTTTTTTAAAAGGAAGCAAACCCTCACATGTGACAGGCTGTTCTAGATATTTTTCTAGACATATGTCAACTAAGATGTAGTTTAACAAATTAAATGTGCTTCTTGTTCATATATCATTTATGTAAGGAAGCACACAATAGAGAAAATTGAGTGGAAGGGAAAGACCTTTTTATCATTACACTTGTCTGATTCAAAAAGAGGTGTAGACTCATTCAAACAATGAGCAGATATTAAGCAACTGTTTGTTGGTGCTTTCTCTGCTATGTAACTATGTGGGAGTAGACTTCTTGTTTCTTCATGAAACTCCAGGTTTTCTAGTTTGGCACTCACACTTTTTTCTTGAGAAGTTGATGATGATATCCGTACGATATTGTATACATATGACCATTGCAGAATAGTACCTATCTGCATGAACACAGTAAGACATTAATAATATGAACCATAAATAAGTTATATACTTTGGTTGACACCCGGGGGAAAAAAAACACTATGTTCACATGCACATGTAGACTTTTTAACGATCCCATATACGATTCACACCTTGTGCACAAGAGAAGTTGAGAATCCAAAGACTTACCCCCAGAGAGAGAGAAGCATACATCATTCCATATGTATCACAAACGTCAGGGCTTCCTAGTGGGCTGCCTTTCTCTTTGCACATTGCAGGTACAAGGATGAGAAGTAAATTTCCGATGTTACCTAGTTATACAAATTTGTAGACCAAAAGTCAATTTTACATCTAGAAAGTTTTTTTAAATGATAGTGACCAGTTAACACAGTTATTTTCATTTTCCAGTTTTTAATTCATTTCACTGAAAAGTATTGAAGGTCACATATTAAAGTAGGAATTTATGGATTAAGCGAAACCATGACCAACTTACTTCATTAAGTGGTAAGAAACTAACCTCTGGAACTATTCCAAAATGCATGGCTCACAATATTCAATTATATTTGTTTAACATGAATCGCACTTTATATCAATCATAAGTATAATTTCATCTGTATTTGTTTGGGATTATGTCATCCCTTGATGTGTAGATTACTTGCAGGGGGGAGAGAAGACACTACATTGATGAAAGATTCCAGTCTCTTCATCTTGACAATGGAGATAAATAGCCAGCGTGGTCGTCTCGTCGTCATTATCTTCATCTAAGCCTTGAGCACAGCTCTATACTGAGAAGGCTTCATTGAAAAGTTGACAAAATTTTAAGATTGGCTGTCAATCATATGCCAGCCCTCTGTGTAGCTAGCAAAATATGTATGGACAAGACAAGATTTTCTGTAAAACCCAGAGGACTTGTTAGCAAGTAGAAGAAGCTACCTTAGTGGTTATGTTGTCTAAGTTCATGCAATTAGACACTACTTTCCCAATAAGGATAGGTTCAGAGTGTGGGGAGGCTTACTGTAGCTGTTTGTTTCATATTCAATATGAGAAAGAATCAAATGAAAACATGTTTCTGACTGTGGAAATAAATAGTGTACGCAATATTTCTAATTTCCATTTTTCAGCCAATCAAATTATCAATTATCAACTTAGATTTTTAATATAAAATTTCAAAATTTTACCTGCAATAAGGATTTAATTAGTGCAGGCAATTTGTTATTAATAAACTATTTATTGTTAGTTGTAAACGCTGTTCCTTTGACCTTTGAGAAATTTAGCCATTAGAAAATGACTTGTTATGTTATATGTGCATGGTCAAATGTTGAATTATATTCATCTACCTATATCTAGCACAAGTGGTAGAACACATATTAATAGAATGCATTACCATTAGCCATTAGGTCATATGAGTGCCTTATAGGATGCTATTTTGAACAATACAGAACAGTTTTCATCGTATCTGATAATTTGAATGTATGTTTACCAGCTGAGCAAGATGCCAAGATTACACCCCTCAGATGAGCAGGAGCGTTTGTGACTTGAATGACAACCCATCCAAGTGCTGAACCAATGATAAAATTGAGTATGAGATTGACTGGCATAAACCACCTGCATCAATTGCGAAAAAAAGGTACTTTCTCATTGTTCTCTTAATTTACGTTGTGTCTGTAATAGAAATTAATAGGAAGTGCTAAACTGTGCCCAAGAAAATTGTTGAAGTAACACAGAAATGCAATTCCCTCCATAATTGCTAACTATATGGAAACAGATTGAACTTCCTCCTTTAGCATTTAGTATTGTCAATCCACAATGAACAGAATATTTCATAAATACTATTTAAAGAAAAAGGAATGTGTTAAAAGGATAAAACAACTTACAATAAAACCATACTCTCTAGTGTTATGGTCTGGGATAAACTGCTTGATACAAGGGCTGGATTGAAAATAAAGTATACAACCTGATAATAATAAAAACAATATCACAGTTAACTGTATATTAATTTAAAAAATATATGAGAAAGCATTGTATATGAAACTATGCGAAAGGAGTAAGATAACTGAACAGTTATTATGTTTTGTTCACTGAAACTTCATTATGAAGTCTATATTTTTCATTGAAGGGCTTGTTGAGTGTAGGAATTACAAAAGTTGAACTGAAAGTGAACTCGACCAAAATGTGGAGTGATGTGAACTGAGAGTACATAAGCATATTTCTTAAAGTATATTTAAATTCATAACAAGGCTAACCAAAGGATATATGCATGTTTTTGCAAACATGTACATAATCCGTAAGGAACCGTATATCTTAAATGTGCAATTTTCTATAGGTATATCTCATGTATTTAATGTGACATAAACTCCATAATCTGGAAAATGATTTCATGTATTTGCCTCATTGTGGATTGATTTTTGGGCAGGATGGATAACCAGCAGTTAAATGGAGGAACAGGAATTGCCAAAGATGGGCAGTGGGAGAGGAGGAAGTATGCAAGTGTCGATCTAATTATAGTTGGCTCTTCTTGTTGCAACTTGGTCAAACTCGGTCAGCATGAGCTGGGAAAGAGTTAGGCTTTAGGCCAGGTTGGTCAATCTTTACATGAACTTTTCGATGTAGGGCTGTTTTCTTAGCCAGCGCGGCTGTGATGGAAAAACTTATACAATGATGGTGATGAGTCTTCAAGGTTAACAGCAAGCAAACTTCTGAGACTAGAAACTAGAAAGCTTGGAAGCCTGCTAAGCCCACACAAGCACTGTTAGTAATCTGATTTCTTTATTTATAACCAGTTAGATCACATTCTTTAGTTTCATATCATTGCTGTGGAACAATTGAAATCACCTAGAAAGGGGGGGGGGGGGGGGGGGGGGGTTGAATAGGTGATATGGCTAATCTAGAAACTAAATGCGGAAGCTAAAAATAATTTTGCAACACACTTAATACAACCAACAAGTGTAGCCGAATTCCCCGTGAAGGGATCTGGACTAACTCCTCTTGATTCCCCTAGATATGGGTTGAGGTGCTATATGAAGCTCTTGTGGTTAAGTATAAGTGAGGCACACACAGACAAGCCAAACATATAAGGATGTATAACAATATGAAAGATGCAAGGCAACACAAGCAATATGAATGATATGACAATATGAATAATGCTTTGCACAAATAAAAGAGAGAGAGTTAAGAGATAATGGATCAAACACAAACACAAGGATATGTTTCGAGGTTCGAGCCCCTAGCTCTACGTCCCCGCCTTCAATGAGAAGGATTTCTAATCCACTATCTTGTCCACCGAGGACTCCCACCGAGGGAACCTCCACCGAGGAGGATTTTTACAACAAGGGAGTACCGAACTCCTCTCTCAAACACCGCCTCACAACCGAGGGGTAGGCCCGTAGCCAAACAACCACAAACACCTCTACCGAAGGGGGTTACAACCAAACTCCAACTCCACCTCACCAAGAGGGAGTAAATAACAATCTCCACCTCTACCAAAGAGGGAGCAAACACCAACCCAATACAACAACCTCAACCTCTACCAAAGAGGGAGCAACACAAGAAATCAAGGGTTTACAACAAGTAGTATGTCTTAACCACAAACCTCTTTTCTTTTTCCACAAAATAAAGATCCTAATAGAATAGGACAGATGATAGCTCAAGTGTGAAAAAAACTAGAGTTTGGAAAACAAAAACTCAAAGAAAAATACTTGGGAAAACTCTTGTAAAAGATAGAAATGAAGAACAATACAAATCTCCCAATTTTTCTTTTTTCTTTGATTTTTCCAAAAACTCTAAAACAAATAAGATGAATCCTTTTTGGCGCAAAAACACTTTTGAAAACTTGTTTAAAACACTTGTATATGAGAGAAATTTTGGCTCTTAAAATCTTATCAAAAACCCTAAAGAGATGGGGTATTTATAGGCCCAAAAGAAAACTAGCCGTTAGGCTGATCTGTCAGCCTGACAGGCTGGCGGTCGACCGCCAACGGTCATAAATATGACCGTTGGGGCTTCGGTCGACCGCCCAGATACAGAGAGCAAAGCTCTCTGGTCCGGTCGACCGCCGGTCGACCGGCCCACTGTGCTGCCAGACGTGCACAGCTCTGTGCACGTCGGTCGACCGCTCGGTCGACCGGCCCTTGGTGCGGTCGACCGTGCGGTCGGCCGACCTGGCCTGTCAGCCACTGTCCTGGGTCAGAAACTGGGGTAAAAAATATTTTTAAAAAATCTTTTATCTCTTCTAAAAATCCCCAAAATAGTTTTACCATTTTGCATTGATATATAAACATGTGATAAAAGTTTCAACTCAAATATCAAGCAATTTAAACTATTTTTGTGTCTTATCATTTTTACCAAAAATCAAAACTTGTATTTTATCAAACTTGGATTTTTCAATAGGAAATCTGATTTTTCCTAAAACTCATGAATAGACATATCAAAATAAGTTTGTTTAAGATATGAAGCATGTATGTATATCGAACACATCTAATATACATAAAAAATCATTTAAACTTGTTTTGATCTAAACTATTCATGAAAACCAAAATTCAAAACATAAAACTTGTGTGTTGTGCACTTGAGCATATCAACTATTCTAAGCTTTACACATAGATCTAAAACACACTAAACTATGGATACCTAAGTCTTCTTGATGATCTTCCATCTTCAAGCCGACTCGATCCAAAACGTGATCCACGAGCGAGGCTATGTATGATCTTGATGCTCGGGCCCTGGAATCACCAAGTGAAAGCTTCCAAACTCCTCTTTTTGAAGCAATCACCAACTAATATCTTGATCAATGATCTGTAACTAAAATCACAAGATTATTAGTAAACATAACTACATGAGTAAATCATCATCAAAACTAGAGAGGAAGGCCTCCGGGCCAACAATCTCCCTCTTTTTGATGATGACAAAACTCATGGAGTTATATATGCATGGATTAAAGTTAAGCTTCAAAGAAGCTCCCCCTTAACTCATGCATAAACAAATAAGCATAAATATGCAATGAATATGAAACATGAAACATGCATAGATATGCATAAACAATAAAAAGGCTCTTGATACACAATGAAATGTTCAAAAAAAAACATGCTCTAGATACCAATTAAAATTAAACTAAATTAAACTTAATATATGCAAAACATAAATATGCATATATAAAACTTCTCAAATAATTCTCCCCCTTTTTGTCAATCATCAATAAAGGGGTAAAAAGCAAAACAATAAATTTTTCTCTCCTTTTTGTTCGAAACAAAGAATCAACGAAGGTAAAAAAAATAAAAACAATGTTTTGACCCTTTTTGTCTAAAACATAGCAATAAGGGGTTACAATCAATTTAGATATCAATTGAAAATATGTCAAAGTAGCATCTTGATACCAATTGAAAGTAAACATGGATCAATAAAATAAATGGTATATGCTATATACATTCATGAAGAGGAAGATGTGAAGCTTCCCTACATAGATACATTACATGAAGGAGGGATGACAAGCCCTAATTCACATAACATACACTATGCAATGCATAAAAGGAGATGTGAAGCTCCCCACTATACACGTGTATCATATAAAGAAGAAGTGTCAAGCTCTTCAATACAAGATACACTCATCATGAATCTATATGTAGAAGAGATGTTAAGCTCTCCTTGCATATATGTAATACAAATCAAAACTTTTGAAATATTCTTTAAAACATTTTAAATTTTCTCAATAAAACAAATTTGATACCAATTAAAAATATTATTCTTTTTAAACATATGATACCAAATAGAAATTATTTTCTATTCATAAAGCAAGGGAGTGGAAAAGGTAAACCAAATACCAATTGAAATACAAAAACAAATTCTCCCTTTTATGAAATACCAACTAAAACAATGCGTAGGCTTGAAATGAGATACCAATTGAAAAGCAATTGAAAACTAATCAATTGAAACAAAATTGAAACTCAAGCTAAGCATAAACAAATATATATATATATATATATATATATATGTATGATAAATAGATACCAATTGAAATTGATATTCTTTGAAATGCAAGCATACATATACGAAAATATATGAGTATACAATAAAAGTCAAAATTGATACCAACTGAACAAAATTGATACCAACTGAAAGAATCCAATGATATCAATTGAAACAACAATAATAATCAAGGTATAACTCATATAACCTATCCTCCCAATCATGTTCAAGTTTTAAAATGATTTTCACTATAAAGTATACATGAGACATGATCTCCCATCCAACCGCCCTTGGATTGTAGGAGTTTTCAAAATAGATTCAGAAATAAAGTTTGTTTGAAAACTCTACCATATGAAGAATATCGCAACTAGTTATATGAAAAATTGTAAACTAGTACGAAATCCTTCAAGTAAGATATAAAACAAAATTATTTTTCATAAACATGAAATTCACAAAATAGTCAACACTCATAATCAATTAGGCATAAATATGACTCATGAAAATAACACATGAGTAAACAATAAATGTGAGTGTACAAATACAATGTGAAGAACATGATTATGAAAGATGGACAATAAGCAATATTCCTTTAAAACATGAAAACATGAAAATCATTAAAACTATTTAATCTTCAAGGTATATGTATGTTCTATACAAACTAAAATATACATACATATCCAAACACGAGTCCACAAAGATATATGCATGAAGGCACGTGGCTCAAAAAGGATGTATATGTATAAACAATAGTTTGGATAAAATAGACATATACATAAAGTTAAACATAAACACATGGAAACATGTAAAACTAAATTTAAAACAAATTTCATTTCAAGGTATATGTATGATTTGTCAACACAAAAAGTATACATACATATCCCTAAACACAATTGAGTCCATATGTATAGATTTGCATGAAAAGTAAATGACTCAAGGGGTATACATGTATATCTTAAAGTTTGGGAAAATAGACATATACATGAAATGAAAACACATGATCATAAAACAAAACCAATTGGGAATACAAGTTTAAGATGCATGGATCATCAAAACTACACTATACTAGCACATCTAATGGGTTCAAATAAGCATTCAAGCACAAACATATATAGATTTATTTGTGGCCCACTATATGCACAATATATACCTATTCTTAATGAAAACTAACATTTAAACATATATTCAAAACATGAAGCACTAAACGGGATATAAATCATCATGAAGAAACATAAACATAATTATTATGTAAATTCACATGTTATTAAACCTATGATAAACATGATAGCTAAACAAAGGTGAGAACACTAAAATAATGGTCCATATTAAACATGGGTGTGTCAAATACTATACATGTATGTCAAGAGTCTAATAATCATGGCATTTTCATAATAATCTATAAATATCAAACATGCTATAAATAATGAACATGAAAAGCATGTAAACAAAACGGGAGTAAAGGATTGTCACCAAAACGAAGAAGTAACTGATGTGAAACGGTATGCGGATGATGTCAGAACTCAGTGATAGAGCTAAACTTTCAACGTTTCATGACAAGTCACGATTTTCAGTAGGAATAAATCTAAAATAATTATATGGCAAGATGGATTTAAACAAAAATGCTTATACTCGTAGATCGGACAATTTTAATCTTCACTAACCACATGCAATGCTTGACTTAAGGAATAATCCACTCGCAATATCAAAGCATATAACACAAGGGTAAAACATATCACACTCGCTCACCAATATTTGTGGACAACAGGAATTAATAATAATATTCTAGAGATAAAAATAATGCAGTGGAATCTAACAGATAACCTGATTTTGCTGAAAATAAAGTTACCTGTTGAAGCGTTGACTTGATTTACCTTAAGTCTTCAGATTTGATTGTGGCCTGATACTTTTCTTCGTCGCTTGCAGGATGATGGAACGAGGGGATGGGAATAATCCTTTGCTGCTGAGTATTCAGAGGAAATAGCTTGCTGTTGTCGGCGAGGAGGAACAGGCCTGTGGGCGGCAGGGCAATGGCTTCTTTGGTGAGTCAGCGGACAAGGACTCGCGGGCGTGAGTCGAGGATGAGCACGAGGAGCGGAGAGAAGTGAAGGAAGTGGCGAGATCTGATGGGTTTGCCGCTAGTTGAAGATGGGAGGAGGCACAGGACTGCGATGGCGTGATGTTGGTGCTGATGGCGTGGAGAAGAGGATCGGGGCCTCGCCTGGAGAAGCCGGCGAAGTGCTGATGTAGAGGGAGAGGGAGAAAATTGGGATGGTTCGCTGCTATCGAACCGAGAAAGGGAGAAACATTTAATTGGCTGCTGAATTTCAAAGCTATGGCTTTGTATTGATTTTCCTCCTTTGTTTTTTTCTTTTTTTTTTGTTGGTGCTTGAAGGAAGCAGGTGGAGATGGGATTGGCTTGGGCTGCCGTTGATTGGTGAGGGATTTCACTGTTGGGTTGGGGTGGAGATAATAAAAGATGACAGGGGGGTGTTGTTGGTGGCGGCTGTGAAAAGAAACGGGGAAGGAGATTATAAGTAGGGTTTGTAATATAAGTGGGATTTGAAATATAATTAAAATTTGAGATTGGAACAAAAATTAGGATAGAGGTTTCACACTCAAATCCCATTTTGAAAAGAGGTTTCACACACTCCATTCATGATTAAATTTTCAAAAAAATGAAAATCCAACAATTTTTTAATCAAGAGTGCATCGTTTTACAACTTATTAGACCCTTGCCTTTATAGGCTTACAAACTGACGACTTTCTCCACGTAGTCGATGTGGGACTAAAAGGAGAAATACAAAATTAAAACAAAGAAACAACATGGACTCAAATAAATAAAAAAATACAAACTCCAGCTAAAACCAAATAGACGCAGCACGATGCCTCCTGCGTTGATACACGCGATCGAATCTCCCCGGGCGCGCTGGTGCCATGTCCCCATCATTCTCCCCAGGTGGGAGAGAACTCGACCCGTCGAGTCATGTGTGAAGGAGCTCTCATAATACTCCAACAGATCTGGATAAATCTGCTGCAACTCACTGCGATCTAGCCACGTGTCCTCAGTAGGTGACTTCCCTTTCCAGCGTATCAGATACCGTTGAGTTCCACCATCTCTTGTGGAGATAATTTTATCATCTAGAATTTTATCAATATTCTCTGCTGTATTAGGACTGATATCTGGGAGTGGTGGAAGTGGGGGTCCCTCAGAAAATGGCTCAGGGGTAGGTCATCAACCAATGGGTTGCTGGGGTTAAAATTTGGACCCTTGTATTCTACTAGATCTCAATATTGAAAGTAGGATTAATTCCAAAATCTTCAGGAAGATCAATAACATAAGCATGTCATTAAGTTTTGTAAGATTTTGAATGGTCCAGCACTACGAGCTTGCAATTTTTTAACAGTCCCCGGTGGAAACCGTTCCGGACGAATCCGGACCATCACAAGATCGCCAATATCAAAAGTTTTAAATTTTCTCCTAACATCAGCTCGTAGCTTGTAGTCAACGTTGCTTTGTTTAATTTTATCACTGATGACCTTGTGCAATTCATGCATATGCGTGGCAAAGGAGGATGCAGACTCAGAGACTCTATAATGATCAACCATGGGAATGAGATCAATGGGCTGACTAGGCCTAAACCATATACTATTTCATGTGGACTTTTACCTGTTGTCCTATTAACTGATGAATTATATGCAAACTCGGCAATAGACAACTTTAGATCCCAACTTCCAATATGTTCGCCAACAAGGGTACGCAATAAATTTCCTAAACTTCTATTCACAACCTCGTTTTGACCGTCGGTCTGAGGGTGAAAAGCAGTAGAGAATTTTAATTTTGTCCCTAACATGTGCCAAAGGGTCTTCCAGAAATAACTAGTGAACTTAACGTCTCTGTCCGACATAATAGTCTTAGGTAGACCGTGCAGTTTAACGACACCATCGAAAAAGATCTTTGCCACTTTAGAGGCATCAGAAGTACGGGAGCAAGGCAGAAAGTGGGCCATTTTAGAAAAGCGATCCACGACAACTAGGACTGAATCATGCTTTCTAAGAGTTTTCGGGAGTCCTAACACAAAGTCCATACTAAACATCATGCCATGGGCAATTTGGGACCGGTAGTGGAGTATACAACCGGTGTTCTGTTTCTGTTGCTTTGCGAGTTGACAGGTGTGACACCTTCCAACATGTTTGGCAACGTCACGTTTTAGCCCTGGCCAATAGAACCGGTACTCAACGGCTTCTATGGTCTTCTCATTCCCGAAATGCCCAGCTAGACCACCAGCATGCAGTTCCCACACAAGAAATTCTCTAAGGGAGGTTCTTGGGATGCATAACTTTCGGCCTAGAAAGAGATACCCATCATGTAGGTATAACCATCCACTTCTTGAGTCGATCCATCTATTAATATGGCGTATATGTCGCAAAATCGGGACACGACTCGTATTCAGCTTTTATCTTCTCAAAGCCGTTTACCACGTGGACATCTTGGTCAAAATGAAAATACGGCGGCTGAGAGCATCAGCGGCTTTGTTCTCTACTCCCGCTTTATGGCGTAGAGTGAACGTGTAGTCTTGAAGGAACTCAATCCATCGTCCATGTCGCGCGTTCAACTTCTTTTGAGAGTAGATGTACTTCAGGGCCTCATGATCAGAGAAGAGAACAAACTCATGCGACAAAAGGTAATGTCGCCAATAGCGAAGTGCCTGAATCACCGCATAGAATTCTTTATCATAAGTGGAGTATCGTTGTCGGGCATCATTCAGTTTCTCACTGAAGTAAGCGACTGGATGACCTTCTTGAGCGAGGACTCCGCCTATTCCAATTCCTGATGCGTCACACGCTACTTCAAAGACTTTAGAAAAATCAGGGAGACGCATAACAGGAGCACTGACCATTCTCTTCTTGATCTCGACAAATGCCTTCTCTCTTGATCTCGACAAATGCCTTCGTGGCAGCATGAGACCAGTTGAATTCTCCCTTCTTCAAACAGTCAGTGATTGGAGCCATGACAGTGCTAAATCCTTTAATGAACCGACGATAGAAGGTAGCAAGTCCGTGAAAACTTCTTACATCACGAATCGTCTTAGGCTACCAGTTGAATTCTCCCTTCTTCAAAACGTCAGTGATTGGAGCCATGACAGTGCTAAATCCTTTAATGAACCGACGATAGAAGGTAGCAAGTCCGTGAAAACTTCTTACATCACGAATCGTCTTAGGCTCGGGCCATTCCTCAATGGCTCTGATCTTCTCAGGATCCGCAGAGAAACTCATCAGCAGATACCACAAATCCGAGGAATTGAACTTGTGACGAGAGAAAGGTGCACTTCTTAGGATTAGCGTACAACTCTTCCTTCCTCAATACAGAACAAACTTGACGAAGATGGTCGAGGTGTTGCTCACGAGATTGGCTGTAGATGAGAATGTCGTCAAAGTATACTACTAAGAATTTGCCCATAAATGGACGTAGTACTTGCGTCATTACTCGCATGAAAGTACTCGGAGCATTGGTCAACCCAAAAGGCATGACCATCCAATCATCATAAAACCCATCCTTCGTTTTGAAGGCGGTCTTCTACTCATCTCCAGGACGGATGCGAATTTGGTGATAACCACTCTTGAGATCAATCTTGGAGAAAATAGTGGCACCAGACATCATATCCAACATATCGTCTAGTCTAGGAATGGGGAAACGATATTTAACCGTTATCTTGTTAATGGCACGACTATCCACGCACATACGCCAAGATCCGTCTTTTTTGGGCGTCAGTAAGGCGGGAACCGCGCAAGGACTCATGCTTTCTTGGATGAAACCCTTTCTCATCAATTCATCAACTTGCCTCTTGAGTTCGACATGCTCAGTGGGGTTCATTCTATAGTAATAAGGAGGGAGACTAGCTCCGGGACTAGATCAATAGCGTGTTGTATGTCACGCATCGGTGGAAGCTTGTCTGGGAGATCTTCAGGAAACACATCAGCGAACTCCGCAATCAATTGGTGTGACTTCGGAGGGAATCACAGTGTTGGATTCCTTAGTAACTTCCTTGGTCGCAAGGATCACGAAGGGAGCTCCTTTTTCAACATCTTGACTGAAAGCTTTTGCCGTAATCAAGCTGATACTGTTAGTTTTCTTCACTGTGACAGGCTTTGGTTCAGATGATTCAGCCTTAGGCTCACGAGGTAACAACTTGATCTTCTTTCCTTCGTGTTCGAATTGACACATGTTCGACCGACCGTAAATGGTAACATCCTTGTCGTATAGCCATGGTCGTCCAAGGATAATGTGACCCACATCCATAGATACGACATCGCACCAAATTTGTCCTTGTAAAGACCGAAGTCTATCGGGACAAGACCATCTTTGCTTGACTTCCAGTGCTGAAGAGTTAATCCACGTTACTCTATAGGGATATGGATGAGGTTCAATAATCCTTTGCTGCTGAGTATTCAGAGGGAAATAGCTTGCTGTTGTCGGCGAGGAGGAACAGGCCTGTGGGCGGCAGAGCAATGGCTTCTTTGGTGAGTCAGCGGACAAGGACTCGCGGGGCGTGAGTCGAGGATGAGCACGAGGACGCGGAGAAGTGAAGGAAGTGGCGAGATCTGATGGGTTTGCCGCTAGTTGAAGATGGGAGGAGGCGCAGGACTTCGATGGCGTGATGTTGGTGCTGATGGCGTGGAGAAGAGGATCGGGGCCCGCCTGGAGAAGCCGGCGAAGTGCTGATGTAGAGGGAGAGGGAGAAAATTGGGATGGGTTCGCTGCTACGACGAGAAAGGAGAAAAGAAACATTTAATTGGCTGCTGAATTTCAAAGCTATGGCTTTGTATTGATTTTCCTCCTTGTTTTTTCTTTTTTTTTTTTGTTGGTGCTTGAAGGAAGCAGGTGGAGATGGGATTGGCTTGGGCTGCCGTTGATTGGTGAGGGATTTCACTCTGTTGGGGTTGGGGTGGAGATAATAAAAGATGACAGGGGTTGGTTGTTGGTGGCGGCTGTGAAAAGAAACGGGGAAGGAGATTATAAGTAGGGTTTGTAATATAAGTGGGATTTGAAATATAATTAAAATTTGAGATTGGAACAAAAATTAGGATAGAGGTTTCACACTCAAATCCCATTTTGAAAAGAGTTTCACACACTCCAATCATGATTAAATTTTCAAAAAAATGAAAATCCAACAATTTTTTTTAATCAAGAGTGCATCGTTTTACAACTATTAGACCCTTGCCTTTATAGGCTTACAAACTGACGACTTTCTCCACGTAGTCGATGTGGGACTAAAAGGAGAAATACAAAATTAAAACAAAGAAACAACATGGACTCAAATAAATAAAAAAATACAGACTCCAGCTAAAACCAAATAGACGCAGCACGATGCCTCCTGCGCTGATACACGCGATCGAATCTCCCCGGGCGCGCTGGTGCCATGTCCCCATCAGTAACTCTCCTTGTCTCCAAAACATGGTGGTCTTCCCACCAAACCTCCCTTGAAAGTGATGCATCCAAATTGTTTCCTTAAGCACGAAACGCATCCACTCCAAGGTACCGCTACTCTCACGTCATATGAGAGCCCACACCTACATCATAAACAAGAGGGGTGGTCTTTGGTACCCACAACTTTTTGGGTCCATGGGGGTTAGTACCTTCTCTAACCCAAACAAACTTATTTGCTAAATTTAAATCATGTATTCTATCATAGCAAAATTTAGCAAGGTGGCCCTTACGTCCACAATGTGTACAAGTGTACACATGAGCTACATGTGATCGAGCCCCTAGCTCTACGTCCCCGCCTCACCGAGAAGGATTTCTAATCCACTATCTTGTCCACCGAGGACTCCCACTGAGGGAACCTCCACCGAGGAGGATTTTTACAACAAGGGAGTACCGAACTCCTCTCTCAAACACCGCCTCACAACGAGGGGTAGGCCCGTAGCCAAACAACCACAAACACCTCTACGAAGAGGGTTACAACCAAACTCCAACTCCACCTCACCAAGAGGGAGTAAACAACAATCTCCACCTCTACCAAAGAGGGAGCAAACACCGACCCAATACAAAACCTCAAGCTCTACCAAAGAGGGAGCAACACAAGAAATCAAAGGTTTCAACAAGTAGTATGTCTCAACCACAAACCTCTTTTCTTTTTCCACAAAATAAAGATCCTAATAGATATGATAGATGATAGCTCAAGTGTGAAAAAAACTAGAGTTTGGAAAACAAAAACTCAAAGAAAAATACTTGGGAAAACTCTTGTAAAAGATAGAAATGGAGAACAATACAAATCTCCCA